>QZWU01000004.1:0-184624 GCA_004114255.1 Acaulopage tetraceros
GATATCAAGGGAATCGGGCATTTTCCACAAGATGGTGCTGGAGGCAGGACTGATCGCTGACGGCCAAACTTCGATTTGAATATACTCTTATTTGCTAACAATTTGGGTACCATCCTGACTTACATATCGGCCAAATGTGACGTGGTCAACTTCACTTTTCTACTCTATAAAAACGTCGCACCATCCCTTTTCCCTCGCTTTTTCTCATTAATTTCAGCAATATTGCATGCATGTGGTTTAAATCTAAAGCTCCACCCCCTCCCCAGCAAGTTATCAAGGCTCTTACGCCAGATGAAGAGCTTGCGGCACTCGCACCATCACCAGAAACCACAGCCAACTTCCTCTCTCGTCTCGTCTTTCAATGGATCCAACCCATCATCTCCAAAGGCTACAAGCAACCCCTCCAAAAAACAGACCTGTATATCCTAGATGAAACAAAGCTCTCCACGCCTCAAGCCCAATTCTTTGAACGTGAATGGGCCAAAGAATCAGTCAAGGAAAAACGCAGCCTCTTTCGTGTCCTCAACACCATGTATGGTACCCAGTTTTGGTGGGCAGGTGTCTTACGTTTCGTATGTAACGTGTCTGATGTGGTCGCTGGACCTCTTCTCCTTGAACAAGTCACCTTGTTTGTCATGCAAACGCGTGTCTCTAATCGATTTGGCACTCCACCTCCAAATGAAGGTTTTGGCTACTCTTTACCCGTCATTCTATTCGTTATTCAAGTTGCTGCTGCTATTTGTATGCAACAGCATTTTCATATTGTGACCAAGATCGGTATGATGATTCGAAGTGTATTGGTGACTGGTGTGTACAAAAAGGCATTGGTGTTGTCTGGTAAGGCAAGGCAAGAGTTCACGAGTGGCAAGTTGGTGAATTTGATGTCCACGGATACATCTCGCCTTGAAATGAGTGTCATGAACTTGCATGGTATTTGGTCTGCTCCCTTTCAAGTGCTTGTTGCACTTGGATTGTTGATTCGTGCGATTGGACCTTCTGCACTTGCTGGATTTGGGTTCATGTTAATATTTGGGCCTATTCAGGGAATCGCAATGAAAAAGTTGATGTCTTTCAGAAGGAAGGCTGCTGCACAGACTGACAAGCGTGTACGATTGACTCAGGAGATCTTGCAAGGGATTAGAATTATCAAGTTTTTTGCTTGGGAACCATCTTTTGCAAAGAGTTTGCATTTAAGTCGTGCCATCGAATTGGGTTATGCTCGTACCTTGTTGATTATTCAAGTATCTGTTATATCTGTTGCCATGGTACGTGTACTTGTTGTTCCTGTATTAACTCCATTGTAGTCTGTACCCGTGTTTGCCTCCATGATCTCCTTTTTGGTTTATGCTGCAGCTGGTAATGAATTGACTCCAGCAGCCATCTTCAGTGCTTTGGCTCTCTTCAATGCAGTTCGTATTCCATTGATGATGTTGCCAGCTGTGATTGCCATGGCCACGGATGCCAAAGTCTCCTTGGATCGTATTCAAAGTGTATTGGAAGCATCTGAATTGGAAGAATTACCTCCTATCGATATGGATGCCAAGTATGCTGTAGAGGTTGTGGATGGTTCATTTGCATGGGAAGCCCCACCACCAAAGAAGGAGGAAAGCAAGCAAGATAAGAAGCTTCGTAAAAAGAAGGAAAAGGAAGACAAGCGCAAGTCCAAGCGTCAATCCAAGTTGGATTCCAAGGAAGGAGAGTCTAGGAAGCTTTCATTTTTTACTTCCAAGCGCCAATCCAAGGTGGAAACTGAAAAGGCTGCAACTGAATCCACTTCTTCTGAAGGCGATGATAACGTAGTGACCAAGTTGTCTGATACTACACTCGCTCCTGCTCAAGGCCAACCTCAACCAGAACAACCAACTGATGTACCTATCGCCTCTTTCCTCAACAACATTGATCTTCGTGTCAACCGTGGTGAACTCATTGCTATTGTTGGACCTGTTGGAAGTGGTAAATCCTCGCTCCTTGGTGCTCTTGTGGGTGAAATGAAGCGCATGTCTGGTACCGTTACATTTGGTGGAACCACTGGTTATTGTCCTCAGACTGCTTGGATTCAAAATGCCACTGTTCAAGACAACATCACCTTTGGCCTTCCATTCGACCATGCCAAGTACCACTCCATCTTGCGTTCTTGTTCCTTGATTCAAGATTTGGAAATCTTGCCTGATGGTGATCAAACGGAGATTGGTGAACGTGGTGTCAATCTTTCTGGTGGTCAAAAGCAACGTATCAACATTGCTCGCGCAGTCTACTTTGACGCTGATATTGTCTTGTTGGATGATCCTTTCTCAGCCTTGGATGCTCATACTGGTCGTGCAGTCTTTGAAAACACCATTTTGGGTACGCTCAAGGACAAGACACGCGTGCTCGTTACTCATCAATTGCACTTTTTACCTCAAGTGGATCGTATTGTTGTCATGAACCAAGGAAAGGTCACTGAAATGGGCACTTATAAGGAATTGATGGATTCCAATGGTGACTTTTCCACATTGATGAAGGAGTATGGTGGTGTGGAAGAGGAAGTGTCCAGTGAAGAAGAACAGGCCAGCAAAGACGTTGCTCTCAAGAAGGCCAAAACAAAGGAAGCCAAGGAATTAGAGAAGAAGGAAAAGACTGGATTGATGACTGGTGAAGAACGTTCAACTGGTGCCGTCAGTGGCAAGATTTATTGGATCTACGTCAAGGCTTGTGGTGTTATCACCACCTTCTTGTTACTGTTTGCCCTCGTCATCTCTCAAGTTGTTCGTGTTGGCGGTGATTTATGGCTTTCTTGGTGGAGTTCTGGCAACTTTGAACTTTCACAAGGGGTTTACATGGGTGGTTATGCTGCATGGGGCATGGGTCAAACCATTTTCAATTTGATTTCTGGTATCGCTTTTATCATCGCTGGTACCATTGGTGCGAAACGTCTTCATAACGGTGCCATCAATTCGGTCATCCATGCTCCTTCTGCCTTCTTTGACACTACACCTCTTGGTCGCATCATCAACCGTTTCAGCAAGGATGTGGATGCAGTTGATTACATCATCGCCACTGCATTCCGCATGTTCCTCATCACCATCATGACCATCTTAAGCACCTTTATCCTCATCAGCGTCATTTTCCCTGTTTACTTGGCACCTTTGGTTCCCTTGGTCATTGGTTATTGGTTCTTCCAAGAGTATTATCGTGCAACTTCTCGTGAACTCAAACGCCTTGATTCCATCGCTCGTTCTCCCCTTTACTCTCATTTCAGTGAAAGTTTAACTGGATTGTCCACACTTCGTGCCTACCGTGTTCAAGATCGTTTCCTTATCATGAATCGCATGCATCAAGATTCCAGCAACCGTGCCTTTTACTTGACCCTTGTCATTCAACGTTGGTTGGCCATCCGTCTTGAAGCCATTGGAAGCATTTTAACCTTCTTTGTCATGATGTTTGCCATTATTTTCAGAAACACCATTGATCCTGGTCTTGTTGGTCTTGTCATCTCCTACTCTCTCCAAGTCAGTGGAACACTCAACTGGGCAACCCGTCAAATGGCTGAAGTTGAAAACAACATGAACTCTGTAGAACGCCTTGATCATTACGCTAATCACATTGAACAAGAAGCACCTGCAGAGATTCCATCTCGTCAACCACCTGCCGATTGGCCAAGTCAAGGTACCATCCAATTCAAAGACGTTGAACTTGCCTATCGCCCTGGATTACCACGTGTCTTGCATGGTATCAGTTTTGATGTCAAGGCAGGTGAAAAGATTGGTATTGTTGGTCGTACTGGCAGTGGTAAATCCACCATCATGATGGCCTTGTTTAGAATTGTGGAGTTATCAGGAGGTCACATTTTCATTGATGACGTGGACATTGGTACCATTGGTCTCAATGATTTGCGTGGACGTATTGCCATCATTCCTCAAGATCCAACACTCTTCAACGGTACATTCCGATCCAACTTGGATCCCTTCAATTCCTACACTGATCAAGAACTCTGGATTGCATTGGAAAAGGCTGATCTCAAGACATATGTATCTGAACAAGCTAATGGACTTGATGCTGAAGTGTATGAAGGCGGTGAAAACTTGTCAGCAGGTCAACGTCAACTCTTGTGCCTTGCTCGTGCCATGTTACGTAAACCACGTATTCTTGTGATGGATGAAGCTACTGCAAGCGTTGATCTCAAGACGGATGCTCATATTCAACGTGCTATTCGTGAAGATTTTGCAGATTGTACTATTTTGACCATTGCTCATCGTGTCAACACCATTATTGATTATGATCGTGTATTGTTGTTGTCTGATGGAAATGTCAAGGAATACGAGTCACCTGGCAAGTTGTTGGAAGATCCTGAAAGCATGTTTACAACCATGGTTAATCAAACTGGACCTGCAAACGCTGCATTGTTGAAGAGTCAAGCCAAATATTAATTCTCATATTCGCACATATAAAATACAAGATTATTAGTTATAATGCCACCGCACTCGAGGCAATTCCTATATTTCACATTTAGAACAAACATCTGTTCTCTGCTTATAGGAAAGAACACCCCGATTACACTGTCACACTTTAGTTGTTCTTGGCATGGGCAGCCTTGCGCTGTCTGACCTTGTCCTTGCGTTGCTTCAAGTTGAGCTTTTGCTTGCGGTAGGTCTTGGCCTTATCGGCACCAGCAGTAGACTTCTCCTTCTTAACGTGAGCAGGGTCTTCGCGAATCTTCTTGTGGGCAGTTTGGTAAAGGGCTTCCAAATCATCTGCACACACACCAGCAGCAACAAACTTGCTGAATTGGCGCTTGTACTTGTCTTCATCTTCTTCTTGCAATTGACGCATGTAGTCAGCAACATGTCCACCATAAATGTACTTGCGGAGCACCTCAGCATCCAAGGACTTGGCTTCAGCATCATAACCTGGGAAGCGGTTCTCAGAGTGAGGAACAAAGATACCACCATCGGAGGCACCCTTCATGGCAGCAAAGACACGGGCACCAGTGGAGGTACGGTGGAGACCGACATCAAGGAAGCACTTGAATGGACGTGGACCATCTTCATCAGCGGCTTCAGTCATGACGAGGGTACCATCAGGAGCAGTGACACCTTCGTACTTGTCAGCAAGACCGAGCTTGGTCAAGACGCGACGAGCGACCAAAAGACCAGTGGCGTAAGCTAGAAAAGGAGAGGATGAGTAACATGTATGAGAAAGAGAGAGAGGGAAGAGAGGAGGAGGAGGATGCGTCAGATAGGGGCGAAATTTGTAATCAAGTTGTTCATCTGAACTATGAGCTCATCATACGCGTGCAGATTGTTGTGTGATACAAGTGACTTACCAGCAGCCCAGTTGGTCAAACCAGCGGTAATACCGTATTTTGGCAATTCGTGAGCATAGGCAGATGCAAGCACGAAATCTCCTTGCAATTTAGCGTACACGATTTGGCAAACGACGTCCTTGTTGGTGAAACGGACGACGAGTCTGTACTTTGGAGAGTTGTACTTGTTCTTGGCCTGAACGACGAGACGCTTACGGGCAAAGTAATCAGTCTTGCCTTCACGGCGACGACGATACTTGACTTGGAAGCGCTTGAAGTAAGCCTTGTTCTTTACGAGTTTGACAAAAGGCTATGGTATGTGATTAGCATACTGATATGGATGATGAGTGATTGTAGGATGGATGAGGATAATGATGCATCTCGACGTGCATTGCATCCATCCATCCTCAAAACGCGTCCATCATGTCCATCCTACATGGTTTGTGCAATGTTGTTCCTACCATTTCGTTGGCGAGTAGCGGAGAGGAAGGACTTCAGACTTGGTTACTTGCACCTCATCTAATGTCATCGTCAAATTTCCCTGTTAAATTATACAAGGAACGTTGGGCCATCTTCATCTCTCTCTTCCTCCTAAACGTATCCTCGTCCGTACAATGGGTCACGTACTCTGTGGTTGCTGATAGTGCAGCCATCTTTTTTGATGCTTCACTCACTTCTGTTAATCTCCTCAGTATTGTCTTTTATATCATGTGTGGCTTATTAAGTCTTCCTGCCGCATGGGTATTGGATAAAAAGAGTCTCAAACTCAGCCTGCTTATTGGATACCTTCTCAACTTGGCAGGAGCGATACTTCGTTACATTGTAGCCATTACCAACTTGTCACCACATACAATGTATGGTTTGACCATGGTTGCTCAAGTCATCTCTGCGGCGGGACAACCCTTCTTCATCAACGCATCTGGTAAATTTGCATCAAATTGGTTTTCAGAATCAGGTCGTGGCACAGCAAGTACATTTACTACACTTGCTAATCCCCTTGGTGCTGCTGTTGCTAGTGTATTGGTACCACCACTTGTCACCTCACCTGATAGCTTTGGCCTTGCACTCTTGGTCACTGGTCTCATTGCTCTCGTCTGTGGCCTGTACATTCCCTTTATGCGATCCGTACCAAAAACTCCGCCTGGCCCAATGCCTCCTGCTGAATCTGCAAGCTTTGTAAAAGGCATGCAGACTATTCTAAAGCGCAAGGACTATGTGATTGTTTGCATTACCTTTGCAGTCGCTGTTTCTGTGTTTTCTGCCTTGACGACACTCTTGAACAATGTGTTTATTCCTTATGGCTATACAGCAGATGAAGCAGGTATCATGGCAGCCTTGATCATTCTGGGCGGTATTGTTGGTTCTGGCATTGTAGGACCCATCATTGACCGTACAGGATGGCATGTCCGCACAGCCAAAGTCATTCTTCCCTTTACAGTCGCCATGTACATTGGTTTCATTTTTGTAGTACGCCCTGATGCCTACATCTTCACTCTTGCTTATTGTTTCTTCTTGGGATTCTTTACTTTTGCTCTCTTGCCTATTGCCTTGGAATTATCCGTTGAATCCTCCTATCCTGTGCCTGAAGGTACTGCATTTGGTTTCATGTGGCTGAGCACACAGTTCTTTGCATTGATCACTCAACTCGTTATGAATCTTTTGCGTGATGAATCGCCCAGTGCCGACCCACCTGATAATATGAGAGGAGCCTTGATATTGGCTGCAGTGTTGGTTGCCATCTCAGCCCTCATCTTTTTTGCGTTAGATGGTACGTTACATCGACGTGAGGCAGAACAGTCAACACGACAAGCTGTCATTCAAGTAGAGCAAATATAACTCTTGTTCATGTCAAAAAAGAAATTCACCACTTTGATTGTTGATGATGATGTCGATTGGATTCCTCCACCATCCCATAATGACGACAGCATCACCACCACCAAACCACGCGCCAAAAAGCGTCCCAAACCACCACCATCTCCACCAAAGCCTGTCATCATCCCTCCCCAAGAACAACTTTTACTCAATGAACTTGATCAAATAACCTCATCAACCTCCGATTCAACACTCCGCATGTCATCAGGTGCACGTGCAGGCCTTCAAACAGCCCAACAAATAGCATCCGACATTTCCATACGTCGCCAACAAGACCAGCAACGCGTGCAATCACTCAACCTCACCAACACACAAACCATTTACCGTGATAAACAAGGAAAACGAGTAGACATTGTCGCTGAACGTGCCCAACAACTTGACCAAAAGAGAAGGGAAGAAGAAAGACTTGCTAAAGAAATGGAATGGGGCAAAGGACTCGTTCAACGTCAACAAGCACAAAATGAACGACTGAGAGAGTTGGAAGACATGCAGAAACCAATGACGAGGTACAAGGATGATCCTGAATTGAATAGAGAATTGAAGGAACGTGTACATTTTAATGATCCTGCTGCAAAGTTCATTCAGGAAAAGAAGGAGAGGTTCGAGTTTCCAAAGTACAAGGGACCTGCTCCTCCTCCTAATCGGTTCAATATCATGCCTGGGTATAGGTGGGATGGTGTGGACCGGTCAAATGGATTTGAAAGAGAATTGTTGTTGGCACAAGCGAGCAAAGTTGCAAGAGCCAAGGAAGCACACAAATGGAGCACAGAAGACATGTAAGTGGCGATAACAACAACCAGGGTTTATCACTGGCCGCACAGACTCAAGTACTGGTACCAAAGCTCTCACCCATTTTGAGCAATGTTTCCAATGGTTGTTGACTGTTATCCAACAAATCCTTATCAAATGTAATTCTACCCCTTTCAAATAAAAGCACAATGGTACTCCCACCAAATGCAAAGTACCCATGCTCATCACCCTTGTTGTACTGTGTTCCAGGTTCACTAGTCAACACCACAGATCCAACCATCATTGCACCAATACAAATGTAACAAATCTTGCCAAATTCAACGGTATCCAATACACTCACAACCCTCACATTCTCACCATAAACGTCCAATGGACTCCTAATTGCAATTGGATTCACAGTGTAGTAAGCACCTTCAACCTTGACAGGTGGGGTAAATGTACCATTAGCAGGAATATGGTAACGATGATAATCTTGTGGTGCTAATCTAAAGATGGCAAGGGATCCACCTTCATACAATGCAGTCAATTGCTCATCATTGTTCAAAAGGCGTCCAATAGAGAAACTTTCACCCTTGATCCACAAGTTTTGTGCATCTGGAATGGTTGGAAAGAACATGCAGCGTGCATCTGCGGGTGAAATGGCTACTCTGGCATCATCAGGCATGGCAATGGGGCGAGCACTTGGTTTCAACTTGCGATAAAAGAACTGATTAAAGTTGGAAAAGGAATCCACAGGATCCAACATTTCTTCAGTGGACAGGCCATGAAAGGTAATAAAGGGAGCAATTGCAGAAATGGAATCAGGTGCATCGTACTTGACTCCTTGCTTGACGGACATGTTTTTGAGAACTTTCTTGATGGCATTACTGTTGACTCGCCTCTTGGACCCAATGCCCCTATAGAGCAATTTGATGCCCATACGAATGTACGTTGGCATCTTTTCTTCCTCCAATCGACCAGTTGTACGGTTAAATACGATAATGTTTGCATTATTCTGCCCAATAGAATACTTGCCATAATTGATGTGTTGGACAGCACGACTGAACCACTTGCGACTAGCGTATTCTTCTGTGACATACGTGTTGATGAGCATGTGGTTCATTTTACCAGGTTCATGGATGGAACATACTGCAATGTGTATAATGACTTCATCACTGGAGAGGTCAGTCAATGGTTTGCTGCAAACAGGACAGTTATCCAAGTCAATCAAGTGAAAAATGGACCGCTTGTCACTATCCATCGCTTCTTCTTCCAATGCGATACGTTGCAAACCAGCAGCATATTCTGAAAACTCCAATTCATCCACTTGAGCATCTTTACCAGCCATACTAAAGAACTGATCCACTACAGCCTCGGGAAAGTCGCCATTCAAAGAATCCAACATGGTAAGAATTTCCTGCTTACTGAGACGCCCATTCCCATCTGTATCATACGATTTGGCCACTTCTGCCCAAAACACTTGCTGAAGTGTATCATGTCTCAGATACTTGACCCTCAAATCCAATTTCACAGGCTTGCTGCCAATTAAATCCATCGTACGTTCCTTGAACTCGCCCGTATCCACACTCAAGTCATCAATTAATTCCAATAACCCAACATCCCTGGTGGCAATCTTTTCATTGCTTTTGAATCGTTCATAATCGTATAAACTGAGTCTAAATGGATAACCCGTTTCATCCTCAAACACTCTGAAATAAATCCTCTCATTCCAGCCATTCACACCCTTCTTGAGTGTTGTAGTGCGAAACGTGCTCTTTCCAAACGAAGCAACAACAAACAAACCTTTGGTATCCAACCCTTGGGCCTGAAAAATATCTACAAACACAATGCCAGTCAATGCAGCCTTGCTTTCTTGCACCGTGATTGTACTCGTCTCTTCCTCACTAGTAATGGATGCAACATAAGTTGCGGCTTCTGGCATCATCCTCACCGCTTCTTCCAATCCAACCAAATGTACCAACAAAGGCCACCAACTGGTATTCTCATGCATCGTCTTCAAATTGAACCCAATCCTAATACAGATTTCACCAGATACGAACGAGTTCTTTGTATCCGTGTTGACAGTGTACCATTCATGTTGTGCCAAGTCAAACAAGATTGGACCACCAGGATTGAACAATTTGACCAGAGGGATGGTAATTGTGCCCATGAAATCCTTACCAAATCGGTCTTTATCCCAGCATACAATTACAATCTCGGCTGATTCTGGTTTGGATGGATCAACCGTGATGAGTGTTTCATAATTCCAAACTGGATCAAGCGTAGATGGACACACTTGGGATTGATGTACCTGAGATGGACCAAGTGAGATCTTAAGGAAGGGATCAGAAAGGCCATTACGGTCCTTTGCAGCGAGATTTCTACCCTGGGAAACGTGAATCAAAATTCCAAGAGACATGCAAATTTTCTCATCAATTTCAGATTGTCTTGGATACTTGGCAAGATGAAACATGTTGTGGTAATTGGTGCAGGAGTGATTGGACTAACTACTGCAATCGTACTTTTGGAATCACGTAGATACAAGGTCACTGTGGTTGCAAAACACTTGCCAAATGACGACGATTCTCAAGATTATACTTCAACATGGGCAGGCGCAAACTGGTTCTCATTTAGTACACCAGATGACCTGCGTCTTCAAGGTACATCCTGCCCTCCTTTTCCCCGCCCCCTTTATCCTCTTAGGTTTTGAAGCTGAAACTCTGGATACAATGGTCGCTTTGATGCAACAATACAACAACACTGGTATCATGCACGTCAAACTCGAAAAGCTCTTTCCACATAGGCCATCTGATTGGAGTGATCCTTGGTTCATGCACTTTTGCAAAAACTTTAGATACTTGAGCAGCAGTGAGCTCGTCAATGGATCCACATTTGGATTTGCACATGATTCTATTACAATAAGTCTCTTTACTTACCTCAACTTTTTAACGGAAAGGATCCTTGCATTGGGTGGTCATGTTTTGCATGCCAACATTGACCACATTACTGACCCATTCATGGATCCAACAGTGAACATTGTAGTGAATTGTACAGGAAATCATGCAAGGATATTGGGTGGAGTAAAGGACCTTGGCTGTTATCCAAATCGTGGACAGACTGTGGTAGTACGGAACAAGACAGGGAGAGCATTGGTTAAAAAGACCATTACTCAATTATTTGAAGATGGAAGTACAACTTATATCATTCCAAGGGAAAATGGGAATGTGGTGTTGGGAGGAACGAGAGAGTCATGGGACGAGTACCGTGAGGAAAGGGTAGAGACTACAGATCGGATTTTGAGGACTGCAGTGGCCATATGTCCTGAATTGGGTGGATTGGATGAGTTGGAAATTGAGTATGTCGGTGTTGGATTTCGACCTGCAAGGATTGGAGGTATCAGGTGTGAAGTTGAAGGACATGTACTAAGGGATGGAAGGCCTGTTCTCATTGCTCACAATTATGGGCATAGTAGTTATGGATACCAAACAAGTTGGGGAAGTGCAAAGGAATTATTTAGACAATTGGAACGACAAGGACGATTGTAGGGGGTTATTCAGCTGATTCGTCGATTTGATTGAGGGACCTTGCTACCAAACGCCTCACTGTACGCGTACCCTTGGAACCAGTGACTCTGATAAATTGTTCAGTTTCAAGTTCATTCATGACTTGTTCAAAATCTTTGGGAGACACGATGATACTGGATTGATTGTTGATTTCACGAGATAAAACTACCCAGCGGATGGAGGATGAGGCATACTGTGCAATAAAGTTGCGGACTTCATGCTTCAATGCGTCCAAGTGATGGCGTGAAGTCATACTGATGCCTGTGGTGAGGAGATCCATATCAATGAGACCTGTACGAGGATCAGTAGCAGATTCTTTGATGGCTTCACGTAACAATCGAAGGGCCTCTTCCACATCAGTCACATTTACAGTGAGTGAAAGTCGCATGCGTGCATGAGCTTCAGCAAGTCGAATGAGAGATTCAAGTTGTCTGGTGGTGGCAGTAACACGACCATTCTGTCCCAACTTGCGTAAACGCACATAACCATCCACAAGTGCACGAGCTGCTTCATCATCCAAGACAGGTTGAATGTGATCACGAGCATATGAAATGTACTTTGTAAGCATTTCAGTAGAGATACTGTTGGAAGTAGTGACATTTTCATTGGATATGTAGAGGGAGACGAGATGTTTGGCCAAGAGACGATCAAAGGTCTCATTCACCTTATCCAACATTAAATACAGTAAATCGAAACGAGAAAGAAGGGTGGGTGGAAGGTCAATGTTCTCTGTGATGGCCAATTGAGCATTCCAGCGAGAATGGATTGGATTGGCACAAGCCAGGATGGATGTACGGGCATTCAAGGTGGTGATGATGCCTGCTTTTGCAATGGAGATGGTTTGCTGTTCCATGACTTCGTGTAAAACAGAACGCGTACTGTCGCTCATTTTGTCAAATTCATCAATGCAACAAATGCCACCGTCAGAAAGGACAAGAGCACCACTTTCCAGGACCATCTGTTTGGTATCAGGGTCACGGGTTACATAGGCTGTAAGACCAACAGCTGAGGAACTCTTACCAGACGTGTAGATGCCACGAGGTGCAATCTTGTGAGCATATTGCAAGAGTTGAGATTTGCTTGTGCCAGGATCACCCACTAAAAGGACATTGATATCACCACGTGTCTTGGGAGCACCACTGTTACCAAAGGTCTTGTTAGCACCACCAAACAATTGTAAAAGAATGCCCTTTTTCACATCTTGATGTTCAAAGATACTTGGTGCAATGGAATGAGCGAGTAATTCATACAAATTGGGTTGAGATGCAAGGTTCCTCACTTGTTGTTCCACATCCTTCTCACTCATGTCAGTCTCAATGTAATCTTGAGAGAACTCTTCAATCTCTTGACCTGCACGTAGACGTTTCTTGTCTGTCAATTTGACATGAACCACATCCAAATACGTTCTAAAGATTGTTCTGACTGTACGCCTGTTGCCATTGATACGAACAGGAATACCACGGTACACACCAGTCACTTGCACACGGTCACCAGGTTTCATGACATCCACCAAATCATCATACAAACAAAGTGAGACGGAATGTGGCGTTTGGCCATCAGGAATATCATCTGGAGTCTCTTGAAGTCGACACACTTGCTTATCTGCAAAAATACAACGATTGTGAACCAATTCCATGGAATTAGTGGATCTGCACTGTTGGTTGCCACAGCGAGTAGGTTCAGCAATAAATCCTCTATCCACAATCACAGTTGCCTGAAATTCACAGATGGAGCATCGAAAGAAGGCTTGTTTCATATCTGGAATGACAGTGGATGCACGTACAGCAAGTCCTTTGATACAGACCAATTGATCAATATCAGATGGATTCAATTCACGCATATTGACCGTTTTGGTAAGGTTGAAGGGATGTACTTTGATTTGAACTGCTTCATCTTCAGCTTCGGGAAACAGGTCAATGAGGTACTCTGTAGCCACGTGATCCATGAGCGATACAATTTCCTGAGGATAACGAATGAGTTGGTTGTAGAGTTTAGTGCATCCAGGAAAGGCACGAAGGTAGTTGCAATCGAGGTTGAGGTTGTAGTTACGCGTTTCATGCAATTTAGCCACGTAATCTGGGTAAAAGAGCACACTGTCATCCATGGAACGCGCTTCACTAGGACGAATGTGTCTCATTTTGAAGCCTTCAAGGAATCGTTTAAAGGTTTGAATAACATCTTGAATGTTGATTGTCGTGCCCCAAATGACTGTGGTTGCAACATTGGGATCTTGAGGGAGTTGTGAGGTTGCAAGTTCTGCGATAGAGGAAGAAGGTGGGATGATGGAGGCTGCATTACTGGATAATTCACCACGAAGAGTTCGCAATCGTGTGGTGTTGCTAAAGGGGATGAGGTGGCAAAAGGAGGGGGGTGGGATACGATTGCTGTGATAGACTTGTCTGTGATCCAAGAAAATCCTGGGACTGAGGCGGTCTGTTTGAGGGTGAAAGGAGTGGAGAAGATGAAAAGGCTGTTGGTGGAAGTGGTGGTGAAGATCTGTCCATGAGCAAAGTCTGTGACTACTGTTTTGAGGCTTGGATAGGATCATGGGGAAAACTGATGAAGCTTGAGCAGGTGAGCTATTCTGCCTTTGTAATTCTTGACTCTTACTGCATTTGTACTTTTATACTTGAAATGAAAAACTTGTATAAAATCTCTTTTATCACTTACTTTTTTCTTACTCTTATAGTAAATTATTTAATTTCTAAAGAACTAATCTTCATCTCAACTATTAGAGCATATATCTTTGATTGTAGTGAAATAAGAAATTATAAAGGGAGAAGAAATTTATGCAAGTTCAAGCTTAGTTTAGATACATCACTGTTACTAGTAAGGTACTTGCTCAAACTTGACTATATCAGTACTGCTAGTGTTACTTGTTTGAACTCATCAGTTTGTCCACTATAACATATCTATTGAAAACTCCTCAGTGGTGGTGGTACAGGCATCTCGGCTCGGACAACAGTACCCGAACTTTTTTCCAACTTTCAACTTTCAACTTCATCTCTGCGAGATCCAAAATCCATACACCTTTAAAACATGCGTCCATCTGTTGCTCTTCTCCTCGCCGTCTCTTTGGCTATCGTTTCTGCCATCCCAACGGGATCCTACCAACAAATCACTCCCAATTATGACGATTCCGCACCAACTGGCGGTGCCTATACTGCTGTGTCTGCTGGTAACAACGTTGCCAATACAGTCTACAACAATGCCCAAACGCCCATCAGTGGTGCCTACAGTGCCTCTTCTGCTGGTAACAATGTTGCTGGTACCGTCTATGAAACTCCAGCTTATCAGCCACCTGCTTGCACTGGTCCTACTTGCAACTTGCCCAGT
This sequence comes from Acaulopage tetraceros, assembly GCA_004114255.1. Lineage (NCBI taxonomy): Eukaryota > Fungi > Zoopagomycota > Zoopagomycetes > Zoopagales > Zoopagaceae > Acaulopage > Acaulopage tetraceros. The sequence goes on from QZWU01000004.1 coordinate 14,782, forward strand.
TCCTCCAGCTCCTCTTCCAGTAGCAGCAACTACGAGTGCACTGGTACCGTCTGCAAGCCAAAGCGCACCCTTTCCTATGGACTTGGACGCGTTGCTGGTAAGATTGTAGATACTGGTTCCAACATCAAGCATGGTATCAAGAAGATTGGCCATGGCATCAAGGATGGTTTTGATGCCTTTGGTAAGAAGATTGTTGGTGGTATTGGAACCAAGGATGACTACAACCGTGGTTATGACAAGTCTCATCAACACAAGGGCAAGGGTTATGGCAAGGACAGCTCCTCTTCCTCATCTAGCTCTGGGTACGGTTATGGCAGTAGCAGCTCATCCAGCTCCTCTAGTGGATACGTTGCACCTGCCTACAGCCCACCTCCACCTGCTTACACCCCTCCAGCCACATACTAGACGCATGCTCCGCTTTCCTTCTAGGCATGTCGAATGCTCATTCAATACATCTTTTTCCTTCCAGGTGTTTCAAATGCCCAAATGTTTTTCTTTCAAAAATGTCACACCATATCGCAATCATTGGCAGTGGAAATTGGTTCCCTCGTCCCCTTTATCCCTTCTCACCCACCATAGGGGCTCAGCAATCTCCAAAATCATTGGTACCAATGCCACCCTTCACCCTGAATTCAACCCAACTGTAAACATGTGGGTGTATGAAGAACTCATCAATGGTGAACCACTTTCCCAAATCATCAACACCAAACATGAAAACGTCAAGTACCTTCCAGGCATCACCCTCCCCCCAAACGTCGTTGCAGTCCCTGACCTCCTCACAGCCGTCAAAAACGCAACCATCCTCGTCTTTGTAGTTCCTCACCAGTTCATCCCCAACCTTTGTACTCAACTCAAAGGCAACATCCATCCTTCTGCCATTGCAGTCTCCCTTATCAAAGGTGTCGATGTAAACAGCAAGGGACTCAACCTTATTTCTGAACTCATTTCAACTGAATTGAATATCGACACGTCTGTTTTGATGGGAGCTAATATTGCGTCTGAAGTGGCCCAAGGTAACTTTTGTGAAAGTACGGTTGGGTATCGTGTACTTGAGCATGGTCAATTGTTCCAACGCCTTTTTCAGACCAAAATGTTTAGGATAAATATCGTAAATGATGTAGCTGGTGTGGAATTATGTGGTGCATTGAAGAATGTCGTTGCTATTGCTGCTGGATTGGTTGATGGTTTGGATATGGGAAGTAATACAAAGGCAGCTGTGATTCGCATGGGGTTGGTTGAGATGAAGAACTTTTCAAGCATGTTTTATCAAGGTGTGCAAACGGAGACGTTTTTTGAAAGTTGCGGAGTTGCTGATGTGATTACTACTTGTTTGGGAGGAAGGAACAGGAAGGTTGCTGAAGCGAGGGTGAGGACAGGAAAGAGTTTTGAAGAGTTGGAAGTGGAAATGTTGAATGGACAAAAGTTGCAAGGTACAACAACGTCAAAGGAAGTGTTTGAGATCCTTGAAGCAAAGGGATGGACGCAGCAGTTTCCATTGTTTACGAGGGTTTATCGTATTTGCTATGAAGGGTTGGAACCTGAGCATATTGTAACCGATTTGTATTAAATGGAAAGGTGTTAGAGTTTGGCTCCCATGAATTCAGCAACTTTGAGGGATTGTCTGATACCCAATTCTGCCATGATTTCCTCACTACCACCTGGAATGGCATAAGCACGCACTTCCCTATACAACCTCTCAACCTTTTCACCCTGACCACCACGAGTGTAGGATAATCCACCAAAGATTTGAGCAGCTTCTCTTGCACAAAATTCAAAAGTTTGTGTAGATTGCACCTTGAGCAAAGCAATAGGACCTCCCAATTTGATCATACCTTCCTGATGGGACATTTCAGTGGTGCGGTAAAGTAACTGTTCAAGCCATGCATGCGTGGATTCCACTCGGAATGACATGGCAGCAATCTTGTGACGAATAACTTGATGATCAATGAGGCGTTGACCAAATGTTCTGCGTTTGTGAGCATACTTGATGGCTTCTGAAAGGCATTCACGTGCAAATCGATTGGCTTGAATGGCTAGTCCCAAGCGTTCAGGATTAAAGTTGTGCATAATGTACTTGAATCCCTTGTTTTCAGTGCCAATCAAATTGCTACGAGGCACCTTGACATCCTCAAAGGTGATGTAAGTAGTGCCTGAAGACCACACACCAGAGCACTTCATTTGACGCGTGGTGACACCTGGCATGGTACGTTCAACCAACAACAAGGACAATCCACCCATACCTTCACCACCAGTTCTCACAGCAACTGTAAAGTAATCAGCAAACACACCATTGGTAATCCACTTCTTCTCACCATTCACAATGTAATGTTGACCATCTGGCGTCAATTTAGCCTCACATTTAAGATTAGCCACATCTGACCCTGCATAAGGTTCAGTAATGGCCAAACAAATAGTCTTTTTACCCTCCATGCACTCTGGGAGGATACGCGCCTTCAATTCCTCATTTCCAAACAAGACAACAGGTGGTAATCCAATACCAAATCCACCACAAATTCCCCATACAACACCACCAGAAGCACATCTTGCCAATTCATCCATAATGATGAAGCCATGAAACACATCAAATCGCTCACCATCCACGCAATCCAAAACACGATGGCCCTTGAGCAACTCCAGATCATGAGCCCCACCACCAACCACGCGAAGAATGTTGGCTTTTGCTAATTTAGTAAAGAGACTGTGAGGAACTTGCTTGGCTTCATCCCATTCGTGCACATATGGCATGATCTCCTTATCAACGAATTCACGCATCTTTTCACGAAGAATCTTGTGGGTTTCATTGTAGTAAGGACTGTTGATGGTATCTTGGTACCAGGAAGGATCACCAAAAGGCACAAGATTACCAAATGGAACTGGCGTGTCAGGAGGTGGAGCTGGTGCAGATGATTCAGTTGCCACGTCACCAATGATGAGAGATGGACCATATTTGGCAAGAGTAGCAGCCACATCATGAAAAGCATCAAATTGTTTAGTGGCATCTTGACCAGCCTGCTTCAAAATGACCTTTTTACCACCAGGATGATCGACTAGGAATGAAGTGACGTCATAGACTTTACCATGGATGATGATCCAGCAGTCATTTTCACTATTATGAGCAGCAACTTGAGAAGGTGTAAAAGTGGGCATGGGAGATTTTTGTACGAATGGAGAAGAGGCAATTGGCAGTCACATGCCTTCCTTTTCATCAAATGGGTTTACTAAAACTCGGGACACCCTTACCTTGGCACAAGGCTAAAACTTATGCTCACCATATCCGTGAACATGGAATCATTCAATTCCTACACGTTTACCATCAGACTGAAAAGAAGCAAACTAATCAGTTGTTGTGGGGTGACGAAGTAATCCCTGCAGAGATTGTCTCCCCTTACTCTCTTTTAGATTGAATACTGCTTGGTGGCCTTTGACTCTGACACAAAGAACGCATGTCTTTCACTCCGTGCACAAGAACTCCTTGAGCAATTGACGCAACAAGGCAACTCGCTAGTGGACTGGTCACCCGAGTTCACTAGCTACATGTTAGAAGGTACCCTCATCATCACTCCCCCTCAGGGACGCTCATCCCATTAGCTTGTCCAAGTGAACCCTATGGATACAGCATGCATGATTTGCTCAACGTTCAAACCAACATGCGCTCAAGGTAACTCATATTTGTTTACACATTCATCACTATTTTATATAGGCGTGAACAAATCCTCAACCTCCTCCATCCAACCGAATCCCTCATGTCGTTGACCTGCTATCCACGCCTCGGCACCTCTGGCATCTTCTCCATCCCTCACTATGAACCAAATGGACCAATCACCAACAGCCATTTCCTTCCAGATGAACTCATCTTTCCTCATCCTCGTTTCCAATCCCTCGCCGATATCCTTAAGCAACGCCGTGGTTCCAAAGTCTGTATCAACGTTCCCATCTATCAGGATGTCAACACACCTCAACCCTTTACTGAACCACTCTCTACAACTACTCCGCTCAACCACATTTACATGGACGCCACTTGTTTCGGTGCAGGTTGTTGTTGTCTACAAATCACCCTACAAGCCCACAACATGACTGAAGCACGCCTACTCTACGATCAACTTGCTCCCATCACTCCACTCATGTTGGCACTCACTGCATCAGCTCCCATTTACCGTGGGTACTTGTCCAACAATGATTGTAGATGGCAAGTGATTTCCCAAGCAGTGGATGACCGTACAAGTGAAGAATGTGGTCACTGTCCCCTTGCTCTCAACCGTTACCTCATTAGCAAGTCCAGGTTTGATTCAATCGACACTTTTATTTCCAATGATCCTCGGTGCCGACCCGAATACAATGACATCAGCCTCGTCATTGACGACGACATTTGTTCACACCTCATCTCCAATGGCGTCGATCACCTCCTCGCACGTCATGTAGCTCACCTGTTCATCCGTGATCCGCTCGTCGTCCTTCAAGAACATCTCCATTTGGACGATTTGCACTCTACTGATCATTTCGAAAACATTCAATCCACGAATTGGCAAACCATGCGGTTCAAACCACCACCACCAGACTCACCTATTGGTTGGAGAGTGGAATTTAGGTCCATGGAAGTCCAAACCACTGATTTTGAAAATGCAGCATATGCAGTATTCATCATCTTACTTACCCGTACCATCCTTTCCTACAAGCTCAACCTTTATTTACCTATTTCAAAGGTGGATGAGAACATGCAGTGTGCATACAAGATGAACGCGGCATTGGGTGAGCGGTTTTATTTTAGAAAGAATGTGTTTGAGGGTGTGTCGACAGGACCAGTTGATGAAGAATATGGGTTATTCACACTTGATGAGATTATGAATGGTGGGAGTGGACATGTAGGACTCGTTCCACTCATTCATAATTATTTGGATGATAGGAATATTGGAGCAGGGACAAGGGCTAAATTGAATGCGTATTTAGAGTTGATTAGTGGAAGGGCAAGTGGAAAGGTGATGACTACAGCTTCATGGATAAGGAATTTTGTAAAGAGTCATCCACTTTATGGTCATGACTCGGTTGTATCTCAAGAGATCAATTATGATTTATTGACCACGTTGGATAAGGTTGCGAGAGGAGAATTGACCATGCCTGACTTGACTGGGATTCAAAGTGGTTTGTAATGTTCACCAAATACCAATTTGAGTTTCTCTTCTTCTGTGAGTTCCTTTTTGTCGTCTTGGTGGAGTTTGGAAGTTGCGCCATCTTTGAGGAGTTGGGTGCCTCGTTTGATTCCGCGGAGTAGGAGTTTCTTGCCAGTGAATTTCGAGGCACGTTTGTCGGTTGGGTCTAATGCACGGTCCTGAGTGTACTCGTCATCTTGTTCTTGTTCATCTGTGGGATCCATAAAAGTGACGGGAAGGGCAAGTTGATCCTTTTTAGGTCGGTTGTGAAACAGTTTTTCCTTCAAAAGGGCACCAGTATGTGAAAGGATGGTGGAGATCATGTCACGTTTGAGTTGTTCCATGAATTCAAGTGTTGTCCATGTTTTGTTGCGGTATTCAAAGGTTGGGAGGGTGAAGGTGAAGCCGTGAATGTCTTCAATATTCTTTTCTTTGGCACCCTAAGACAGTCAGAGAGTGAGGAAGAGGGAGAAGTGTACTCGGTAACTGAGGTTGAGGGCGACACTTGGGATTTTGATGTAAATAAATGTGCGATTCTAAACAGCATAAGTCTGATGCAATCAATAGTGAGAGGAATACCTGAGAGGCTCGTGTCTTCATCTTGTCAATGTACGTGTTGACCTTGATAGCACCCTGCTTGCTGCGTGGCGTAGCCATCATGGTACTCACAGCAATGGACTTTGCATCTGAACTATCCAATGAATCCACAGCAGTCGACCGTGATGAACTCCATTCACCAATTGCCAGGATATCAGAAGCACTAGCCTTGCGAGGTTTGAGGGAGATGGGAGGAGCAGCCAATCGATTGTCACGTTCTTTACGTTCTTCTTCCTCCTTGGCGGCCTTGATCTTTCTCTTTTCAGGGAAAAAGTAGGTAAAGAATTGTTTGCCAATGTCATAGGAGAGCTGTAGCATGATGGGAAACACATTGATTTCAAAGTGTTCAACTACTTTGATACCTGCAACTGGTGCTAGTTCCCTCCAATACACTCGAACCATCTTGCGACGTACAAAGTCAACTGTTTGCAAATTATCCATGATGAAAGGGTAAAGCATTTCCTTAAAGTAGGCGTTTGGAAGACAATTGTCAATGTAGATTTGGTCCACTTCAAACGTATTGACACTGGAGTCGTCTTCATTCATGATGATGGAGATTTTGGCACCATTGAGGGTTGCTTCACACAAATCTTCTGCAGCATCAGAAAGCATGAGCCAAGAGATTTCTTCTGCGAGAATGACGGCACGAATACTCTTTTGAGCATCTTTTGACTTTCCAAAGGACTGTTGGGAGCGTGTGATGCCTTCCATGACTATATAAAGGTAGTTTTTGATATCGGCGACTTGTTGGGCAACTGCATTGTAATCCACTTGCTGTTGATCAGTCAATGTGGTTAATTTGATTTCGTATTGATCCACGATTTCCTTGAGCGTACGGATCTTTTCTTGGAGATTCATGACCACATCCGCAACGTTACCAAATTCACCAGTGTTGGCGGATATCATGACACTCTGGATTTGTTCAAGACGTTCCTTTTTGACTGGTTCCTTGTACACCATCAAATCAGTTGCAATGGCGAACAACTCTGCAAACTGATCTGAATCCACCTTCATTTTGAATTGAGGAAGATGAACAAAAATGCGATCTGCACGAGCATCTGCCTCTAATGCCTCTAAATCCAATCCAACAAAGTCTTGGCGGTTGCGTTTAACGAGGCGGAGTGGATTGTTGCGATCAAATGAGACGGTTGCTGAAGTCTTTTCAACAAGTTGCTGAAAAAGTCCAAAATGAGCGTTGGTGGTACGAGCTGCAAGTAATTCCAAAGGAAGCCAAACAGGCCATAAACTTTCACCAACGCAGCCATAGTCAAAACTGGTGTACCCAACGATCGAAGCTGTGAATTGAGCTTTGAATGCCATGAGCAGTTGCATGTTTTCAATCTTGAGGATGAATCGAGTCTTGACCACTTCATTGCTGACATCATCTTCGTATTCAGGGTCAAGGATAGACAAGGACTGCAGTTGAATGTTCTCACTGGTCAAGTAAACGATACTGGGTGCATCCAATGAAAGTTGGAAGCGAACTTGAGGATGGAGTAATTGGACCACAAAGTCACCTACAAGTGTAAAGTTATCCTGAGCATTGGCTTTGACTGCCCACTCATTCTGAAGCGATGAACTTTCTCCACCTGTACTTTCCAGCATGCGAATCATTTCATCAATTGTATTGTGATCCATATCTGTATCCAAGGGGGAGAGTGGTGTCATGGCAGGTAAGGAGGACTGAGTAGTTTCTTCATGGTGTGATTCAAAGGACAGGTTGCGCAGAATCTTGACGGCTGATGTGGACATGTAGTAATTGAGTGCATGATACTGTTCTACAAAAGTAGCCAGACGGAAAACTCCATTGCGCACTGGAATGGACCAAATGATACAAGGGTTATGAACAACAATTCGATGGCTCTGGTCTTCACCTGGTTTCATGGTGGCACCTTCAAAGGTGAGTTCAGCGGCTGCTGCTTCAGAAAGACTCTCGTTCAAGTTCTTGGACCAAAAGAGATCAATGCATTCACTGACGAGGTTGAAGCGGTCTTGAAGGCTGCTCAAGTGAGCTTGCAAGACAGTCGTTTCCTAAGTGGGATGAGTCACGCAAATGCAAGTGATACGTGAGCCAATTCCTGCTCAAAACTACTGTCGCTCAGCATGCGTTTCATGTCTTGCAAACGTTTCTGATTCGCCTCCATCTCTTCCTTCAATTCAACCTTTCTCAATGTCAACAAATCTAGTTGAACGGATCGACTGTCCTTTCCCTTTGCATAAACAGATTTGTAGAATCCACTCTTGGTGTTACTTTGTGAGAAATAGACTGCACGAGGTGCCCAAATGAAAGGTTCCACACGAATGTTTTTGATTTCCTGTTGAATGTCTTGCATGTTCAATTCCACAAAATCTTCATCATTAATCCAATCTGCAAGGCTAGAAGCAGAGGAAATGGAAGCGGTTTCCATGTCCACTTGATCGCTTGAAATGGAAAGGTTGAGGCCTTCATGAGTACCCAAGACACGCACATCCAACCTACACACGATTAGAAGGAGAGAGAGAGAGACGAGAAGCAAGTTACTCTGTAATATCCAACAAGGCATCCTCAATGATGAACTCAGTGTCTTGGAAATGTCCTTCTTCTCTCTTGACTTGTTTCTTCTTTTGATAAAGAATCACATCGGTATTGATGGATTGAATCATCGCCTTTGCACCAACAAGGATGGCAGGACCTTCCTCTAAACCAATGTGGGGCTGACGATGGACCAAAGCAAGTGTAAGGTGTGCAAGAGAGAATTGGATGCGTGCGGTGCGCAAGTAACGTACAAAGTTGGGTGGAGGAACTTCTTGTGCAGGGTACAAGGTACCTGTTCGCACTGGAGGTGGTGACATGTAACCAGCGATGCGTTCCATTCGTGTAAGCAATCTGGATGTCAAATGTACACTGTTTTTAGTACCCAATCCACCTGTAAAATTGATACCAACTCGCACATGAAGGTGTTGAGAACGATAAAACTTGAAGGAATCGTGATCCTTTTTGCAGTACTTTTCAACGTGGGTGGTGACCAAATGATGAGGTTGGAATTCATGGCCATCATCGCGACCCATCTTGACTCCAAATCGAATTTGAATACCACCAGCAGAGCGAAACAAAGTCTTTTCAAGATCAATACCAGAATCCTTGTCACCAGGAATACCCAACAAAAGTTCTTGTGTGTTGAGTGCGAGTACTTCCTCTTCATGTCCACCAACGCGCAAGGATACTCCTCTACAAATCAATTCAAAACTAGTGCTTTCCAAAGTAGTAGCATAAGGATCTAATCCACCACGCAGCTTGAAGCGCAATTCACCTGCATCTGACCATTGTAATCTTACGCGTCCATGCAACATGAGTGGTAATTTATCCCAAAAGCCAAGTTGAGGGGAAGGATCAGGGTTGGGTGCAGCAAATCTTCCAAGAGCAAAACCCATTTCTTGAATGGCTGGCAACATGGCATTACCCCACGTAACAACTGTGGGTACAGAAGAAGTGATTTGGACGAGCACATCGGAAAAGATCTTGACGGGTGAAATGGTACGCATGACTGGTGCAACAAGCCCATCACACACAGGAACAGGGATTTCTCTAAATGCAAAGTATTGTGGAAACTGTTCTTGGACCACGAGTTCACCTTCAATCACAACGCTTGGTGAGAGGTCTTTAGAGTCCACATCACCACCAAAGTGCACTAGTTTAGTAGGATAATCCCTGAGAGAAAGGGACAGTTGACCAGCAGATACTTTGACACGCATTGGGATCAACAAATCATACTCGTAATCCAATGGTGTAGATTTGTCAATATTGGAAATGAACTGAGGTGCACCAACCAACCCAAAGTCAGGAGGAGATAGGGAAATGTTGATGTTTTTGCCTTGAACAGACAAAAGTGCTCGTGGTTGCTTGTCAGCGTCTTTTTGTGCTTTTCGGAGTTTCTTGAGCCAGGATTGAGAGTCATAGGCACGCATGGCAGAACGAGCACTTGCACCAGCACTTTCTGCATTGGACATTGTGGAACTCTTGCGACTGGTACCGGCTGATGACTTGCCAGTCTCCTTGGCGAGCATACCTTGCAATTTGACTTCAAGTGCATCCCATCGTGCAATGCGTTCACGTTGTTCAATGCGACCAAGGCGGTAGTTGCGAGCAAGAGCCACTTCAAAGGGAGAATCTTCCAATTCAAATAAGAAGGATACCACATGTAGAGTGAGAGGTGGGAGGAGAATGTGAGCTACAGAGTAAGGAGGTTCCTTGCCATTCAAAACACGTCCTGCTGTCCATTTCACTGCTTTACCAGTGTTGTTCAAATGATCGAAAATATCAGAGAGATTGTACAAATCTGGTTGACGAAGGTTGAGCATGGCAATATCTGCATTCAATGGGGTATCAAACAACAAATACTTTTGCACTTTGATTTCATCCACGGATAGCACTTCCACACGTTCTGCTTTATCTTTGGGAGATTGGCCACACAGACCAACACGCTTGACTGTGGTAATGATGCGATCATTGGTGACAGTAGTGGCAATGGTGGTGACGGATAACCATGCATGTACATTTCCAGATAATTTGAGATGCAATTCTATTGCATGCACGTTGGCTTGAATGACAAGTGTAAGCAACTCATCTTCAACCACTGCCTTTTCTTTTGACGGAGTTGCCTTTTCCACACCATCCACCAACACCATGACTTGTTTCAAGGCTGCAAAGATGGAGTAAGTGGCATACACACCAAACTTGACATCCAATAGATCCACATCACAAGTGAGATTGACAGTCTGATTGTCGTTAAGAGGAGAGGACACGAGGATCTTTGGTATAGCCAGAATCTTGTCACCAGAGTTATCTTTGGAGAACAAGGAAAACGTATCAAGCAGAATACCTTCAATAGTTAGCACAACCAAATTTGATGTCTGCATGGTTGGCAGTTGACTTGCACGCTTCAAGTAAATGTGTTGAATATCAAAGTTGATACCTCGTGATGCAGTGTCGTCACTGTCTGCAGGGCCATGGATTTGAACCCGAAGATTACTGATGGCAGCACTTAGACTGATTTGAGGCAACAACAATCCAGGTGCAACGGATGTCTTTTTAGGGAGTGCAGGAGTGGATGTGGTGGTCAAAGTGCCAAGTGGAAGACGTCTGATCAATTCCAACAGTGTAGCAACACTCGAGTCATTCAATCTAAAAGCCACATCATTCACCATGGGCATCACATCAACTTGATACTCGTGCAATGCTTCCACCGGCACCACAGCATCCACTTTGACTTCTGCTTCACCAAGACTGAATGGATTGAAGAATGCAGCGTGCACTTGTAGTGTCATGGCAATCTTGGACATGCGGAAGCGAGTTGCAATGTCCATGGTACTCTTTTCTTGATTAAAGGCTGCAGTACTGATCAATTTAACTTCTGAAACGGATACCCATGCCTCCAGTCGTTGTGAATCGTGTCCTGAAATCAGGAATGCTTCTGGATTGTTGACTTGCATCACAACATCCAACTTGTTGATCCACGATAAATTCAATTGAGAGTCATGAGGACTATCCACCACAATACGCACTGTATCCTCCTCTTCTCTGATCAATCCCTTTGGTAAACGCAAGGTTTCAAGTACCATCCATTCTTCCATTTTGATGCCCAACTTTGGCTTTTCAACACTCATCAACAACGATCCAACAAGACCATGTTCAGGCTCCAATGTTGCCTTTCCACTCAAATTCAACTTGTCAACCCATGCCAAAGTCGCCTCTTTTCTGAATCCTTCCAGACCTGTAACACATACATCAGAACGACCGATACGTCCTTCCAAAGCAAACCGTTGATTGGATGATGCTGATGCCTTTCCAGCAATCACGAAATCATTCACCGACAAGGAAAGTGCAGGCATGGGATTGCCACTTTCCACACTTTCCCAACTTGTTCCTTCCATCTTGTCCACCAAATTCAAATCACATTGTATACGTCGAATGCGAACACGAGCTCTTCTCATCACGGAGGATAGCAGTGGATGCGTTTCATTGTAATCTGTCATGAAGGTATTGGATTGAGAGAGTGTAAAGTCACCCAATGTGGAAGTGCGGTCCAATGTTGGCGCTTTTTGAACAAAGGCTGGCATGGGAGAACTTGGTCGAGTAATGTCTTCAGTGTCCGTCAAGGGATCATTGAAGAAACCACCAAGTGATGCATCTGATTCATGACCTTCATCCTCCATGGGCAACTCTTCATCTTCCAGGGTGGCATCATCAACAACCTGAAACAATTCTGCATCCTTTGTCAATTCATGTCGCAATTGTGCCATTTGCAAAGTTTCCTTGGCCTGTAAAATCAATCCAGCATCCAAATTCACATTACCAATCTTCAAATCAGCCTGTAATCGATCCACTGCAGTAAGATCCAAATGCACACCACCATTCAATGAGAAATCCACTTGAGGAACACGCAATAAATGTGTTTTTGGTGGGTCTTCTGTATATGCTGTCCATTCACGCACAGTGATATCAATGGAAAAGGGTAATCTGGACACTGCAGAACTCCCAGGTGAGAACACACAGACACCAAATCTAACGGATTCGACTGACGTGGCCACCAAATCATCACCAAGAACGACAGTAGTGTTTTCAAACCTCAATTCAAATCCATTGAGCAATTTGGCAGCCATACCAAAAATGATACTTGCCCATAATTCCAACGTCTTCTTACCCACTGGTTGTTTCTTTTTAGGAGGTTCATGGGAGGCGATGTGACGTGTCTTTAGAGGTTTGGCTGGTGAATCTGCGAATGGAAAGGCAAGTACAACTGTAGCACTTTCCACGGATAGAATGAGCCACTTCCACCCATTCGAGTAGAGTGGCCATTGGAATTTTAGCTTGACAGCGTTGATGTGGATGAGAGGATCAGCAGAAACAGCTTTGATAACAATCGAGATGTTGCGTAATGATCGAAATGAGATTCCACCAATGGAGACACCAGCGATACGCTTGAGTATGAAATTTAGGGAAACTAGACCAACGAGGTAGATTATGAACAGGGTGACGAGGATCGTTGGAATCAGGCTTCTGAGAAATTCCAACATTACAGTTTTAAGGAGAACTGTAACGATGTCCGAGGTGAGAGTCAGTGAAGTATGTCTTTTTTATTCTACAGGATACAAGGTGATTTGAACAGGTGGAGCAGGGACGGTAATGCCAATTGTTAGGAGATGATGCTGCAATCCACCAAGGTCACAAACAGCGATGCCTTTCAAGTAATACCCATCAGATGTGCGAATGTTGACTTGTTTTCCCTTTTGCACAAGTTGGAATTGAGTTGCTCTTGCCTTGTCAGCTGTGGTACACACAATTCTCCCACCTACTGGCAAGTTCTCTAAGCATACATGGTGTCCAAAAACCACAGAAATAAGGCAAAATGCTCCTTGGTCATCCAGTTGGTCTAATTGAAAGACACAGGATGGAATGAGAGCTGATTCTTCCAATGAGTTGACTTGCATGACTTCTAGTAAAGGAGAGGTTGACCCATGTACCAATGAAAGCACATGATGTTCACCAAGTGCAATAATCACAAACCCTTCAGGTGGTTGGATTATTTGGGCCTCTACGTCACTATCTGCGGTAGTATCTGTATCTGCATTGGGCGAATCATCAAGGGCAGAGGTCTTCACCACATCCTCCATCGATTCCACACCATTCTCGGATGCACTACTGTCCTCACAAACATTGAGCATAAAGGACATGCCACCAAGTGTAACGTGGTGAGGAGACACTTCATCCATCATTTCAATCATCCTGTCCATCGTTTCCTTGCTCTTGAACTCCACATCAAAGGAATGCCCCACTCTATCAACACCTCTGATATCTTTTGTAAACACCAAGTTGATTGCTTTGATCACTTCCTTTGTACTAGGACTGCCATTTACAGGCGTCAGATTGACTTTAAAGTGCTCACGAGTCTTGCTCCGTTTACCAATGACTGTGGTAGATTGTATTGCAATTTCATCATCATTCATCAAAAAAGATGGTTTTTTACACAAGTTTTAGTGAGGACCAATGCTGTTTAGTTTGCTTGTATTCTACCAAGCGTCCTGATATGCCCATATCGCCATGCTAACCGAGGTCAGGGATTCTTGTTACCCTTATGCTCGCATCCACCTTTGCTTCATCAATCGTCCCATTTGAGATTGCTGGTTGTCTGCATCCTGTTGGGCTGGTTGCCCCTCCTGTTGACTCTTCCCACTCAAAGTATCACACAGCTTCGCTTGCGCTTTCGATATTCCAATGCAGCCACAACAGCCTCATCAAACACATTCTTCAATCCCTTTCGAGTCAATGCGCTACATTCCACATACTTGGCACCACGCAATTCCTTGCACAACCTTTCACCTTGTTCAAATGTTATAGGCTTCAATCTCTGTTCATGCAATTTCTCAATAATGCTTGGATCATCCCTTAAATCCACTTTTGTGCCTACAATCAAACAAGGAACTCTTGGACACCACTTTCTGACTTGAGGAATCCATTTCTTCTTTACATGCTTAAAAGATGTAGGTGATACAACTGAAAAACACACCAAAAAGACATTTGTACCTGGGTAAGAGAGTGTACTATAGTCGCCGTAATCTTCATATGTTGTGGTATCGAATAATCCAAGGGTGTAAGCGTCATCTCCCATCATTCCTGTGGCTGTATGCTCTTCAAGGGCAGAAGGTATGTAACCTGGTGGGAATTCATTGAAAGCGTGCGAGATGAGTAAACAGGTCTAGATGGATCCAGATTGTATGAGTGAAGAAACTACTTTTCCTACTGCTCGATCACCTACAATGACGCACTTGATGTGTTGCATGGCGATGATTGGATTGCAAATTGCAGATTTGATCAAAAAAAGATTTCTCATCTTGATGAACGCAGCACGAGAATCCAGCCGCAAGAGAACGAGTACAGCACCACCTGTGGAAAAGGCACGTGTGTCCCTCACAATTCCTGCTCATCTGGATAGCCTGTGAGGAAATCTCCTCGTAGACACGTTGATTCCATCAAACGTAACCACTATATGCGCTTTTATTCTCACTCTCAACTAGCCAGACCTACATTAAGGACAATTATAAGCAAGAAATTACCTGTGGACACTGTACTGATGTACCCCCTTGTACTCCTTAGCACGTTTAGTTGAACCAAAGACATTTGGCAGTATACAAACTCGCTCATCTCAAGCACACTGCTGAACTAGCTGCCCTTCGTACCACCAATCAAGTCAGACTGGATGCTCTAGTGACCCAGATTAAGCAATCCATCCTACAAGCAGAAGAAACCAAAGCTCAAAATCAACACTTGCAGCAACATACTCTTATCAACCAGTACGCAGAGTTCATTCAAGCAAGTCCCCCCCCTCCATCCTCTCCCTAACACTCTCCAGGTTAACCGTGACCAACTCAAACAATCCTTTGATCAACACACATCCACCATGAACAACATCCTCCAAGTCTATGATCCACTCTTTCACTCCCTTCCCATTCATCAAGTGGATCACTCTGCCTTTTCCACCTCACTCCTCAACAGCCTTCCACCCCTCTCACCCCACATCCAAGCAGCAACTCGGCTCCTCACTCACACCTACAAATGTCAACTCACCTCTCTTCAAATCACTCAAGAGATTCACAAGCTTCAACAAGACCTTTCCTCCCTCAACGCTCAACACAGCATCAATCAACTTTTACTTGACCAATAAACCTGTCAAGCCAATGCCTTTTGAGTAGCCGCATGAACCTGCTCATGCGTCGTACCCCACCAAGCCTGATAATAAGCCACACCAGCATCCACCAATCCCCGAAGTGGTAAACACACTGCCATCACCATTGACACACTGGCATTTGGACTAAACGCCCTATAAATCTGAGTAATCACAATAGGTACCCAAATAATCAACGTAATCACCACATACATGGACACTAATCTTGGCAATGCATCAACCAACGGATCATCCACTGAAATCCCTCTAAACAACGCATTCTCCTCATCCCTTTTCTTCAAATAAATCTTGACCAAAACCAATGTCACTGCATTCAATAAAAGTACAATCATGACAGGCACATACAACATCCAATAATAATCCTTTGCATTCCTACTAAACCAACACCAAAGTGGTCCAGGTCCATAAACAGGCATGCCACTGACATCCTTGAGGAGCAATGGTACACCTGCCAAGATGAATGCAAGGACATAGGCACCCAAAATGTACCATTGTTCAACTTGGCGAATTTGTTCAAATGAAGTATCGGCATACATGACCATAACAAGACTCAATGCAATGGAAGCAATGAGAAAGATGGATGCCAATTCACCCAATGTTTGAAAAAAGGCTTGGGATTGACAGGCGAGGGAGAGATGACCTGCTAGATTACCTAAATGTCCATAACCTTGAGCAGAGACGGAGAGAATGTCGGAGATTGCGATTGCGAGGACGATCTTTGCAATCACGGATTGTCTGAATTTCTTGGATACAATATAAGCAATGAGGGTCGAGAATGCACCAAGGAGACCAAGGAGTGCAGTGATGAAAATTGTGGTGGTGAGACGATCTTGTTGTTCAGGTGTAGTGTGGAATGTTTCTGATTGTATGGATCCAGGGATAATGGAGGTAATGTTGCTGCTCATCCTGTGAGACTATGTTGTATGACAAGGTTGATTCTCTTGAGATTGTGACAGGATCGATCGAGTAATGGAATTCTGGAAAAAAAAACATCTTTTTTTGCGCGCTTCATCCCCCTTCACGATCCTTTTTCGCCATGCAATCCATCACCTTTTTCCTCTTTACAACCCTCGTTACACTCACCAGTGCTAATCCATTACAGCAAGGTTTCGCATCAACCGTTTCTGATTCCTCACCAACTTGTCAATCAGCCCTCACTTCACTTCCTGTCACTTTATCCACCTGTTTTCCTGAATCCTCCCTTTACTTTTCTACTCCAGCCCAAGTCTGTAAACCTGAGTGCCTTGATGCTACCATCCAAGGATCCAAGGCCATCATCTCCTCTTGTACTGGTGACGCAACCAACCTTCCCAACTATGGAGTTTATGTCAACTGGGCAAGTGACATTGCTGCCAAGGCTGCCTGTGCACCCAATGGGAACAGGTATTGCCTAGACCGCATGTCTTCTGCAATGGTCGTTGCTGATGAGCTCACTTTGCTAAAGAAGCAGCCTACAGCACAACAAATTGTTACATTGGGATGTCAGGAAGATTGTATCAAGGAATACTACCAGAGTGTGAGTGGACAGGCGACCAAGGCACCTACGCTTTATTACTTTGGTAATACGCGTATGCAAGTATTGTTTGGTGTATGGACAAAGTATTGCAAATGGGCTTGATTACTCTTTATAGAATGAATCCATGCGTTTCAAGAGTCTTGCATCCAATTCAACCCACCATTCGCCACTACCACCACCACTTAGACCCACATTTTCCAATTTACGGTCCATTCGACGTGCTTGGTAAGCTTGATAAAAGGCAACTGTGGCATTGGCAAATCCTCTCAAAGGTAACACAATGCTCATGATGAGCGAAGGGGCGACAAGTGAGCCTTGAGGATGGTTGATACGGTAAATGTGCAAGAGTGCTAGAGGTACCCAAATGACTAGAAAGACTGTGAGGTACATGAGGACTGTGTTGGGAAGTGCATTGAGTGAAGGATCTTGAACTGAGATTCCAGTGGCTAGCGCATCCTGTTGTGCACGTCTCTTCAACTCCCACCTTACATACCCATAAGCAACTGTACAAAAAAGGATGGCAATAAAGAGTGGTGCATAGAGGAACCATCTGTACTGACTAGAGGTTATCCAACACCAAAGTGACGTTGGACCATAAACCTTGTCAGTTATCAAGAGTGGGATGATGGTAAGGAGGAGGGAGAGGAGGACAGCAGTAGTGATGTGATGGACATCCAGTCCTTTAAGCTGGTCAAATGAATAATCCAACCTTAAAACCAGTATGAGGTTGATTGTGATGGATATGATGAGGAATATGGATAACAATTCACCCCATTGTTGCATGATTGCTTGTATGGTACATGCCGGGTCACCCAAGGATGGACCCACTTGCCCTAGGGATTGAGCAAGGATGGATACGGCATCACCAATTGCAATCAGGAGTGCAAGTCGAGAAGATGTTGAATTGCGGAATGGTGGGAATGTTGGATAGGCTAGGATGACGAGCAAGCAGGCAATGAGGCTAATGATGGCTGTTATCTTGGTTAAAATGTCGGTAATGAGGATCAACGTCATACCCAAATGTGATTCACAAAAAAAAGTTTTTGTTTATAAAATCGCTCGCTGTGATCTGGACATGATTTGCAAGTCTTGTTGGGGAGCTTGATCACCACCAACAAAACCATCATTTGGATTAAAAGAGGACGGCGTAAACATGTCACTGACTGCACTGTTCCTGGAAGAAGGTGGCTGTGGTTGCAATGCTTCACCAAAGTCTGATAAAGGGATTCCTGCCATACGGACAGGTCCATTGGTGGATCGTGCAGTTGCTTTACGTGATCCAGCTGGTGCTACAGGTCCACTGTTCTGTGTATCCAATCCCACATAGGAATGTGCTTCATACAATTCACTTGTTGTGCGTTCCCTGAATGGAGATTGATCAGATCCACCACCTTGTGTTGCAGTCTTGAAGGAAGATTCCCTCATGTTGGGCAATCCATCAGGTGCAGTCATGTACAATGATGGCTTATGAGGCAGGTAAATTCCATGCTCTTGTGCAATGATCCAGCGTCTACTCGTATGCTTTTCATATCCCTGTGAATCAATCCCAATTTCACTTTGAATGCCAGAAAGTCCACGTCCAGTCACCAATACACTACTATCAGCACTCCTCTTGGTCATCCCATCCTCTTGTGCAGACTCTGGTTCACCTGTACTCGAAATATGAGGATGTTTGGTCTTGTTTTCACGCACTTGCACAAACCACGTTAAATAAAAATAAACCAAGAAATTGGTAAATCCTCTCGCAGGTGAACAAATCGCCATCAACACGGCTAATAAAAAGTTGGAATTGTTTGGATAAAGCATCTGATACAATCGATTGATGGTAGATGGCGTCCATGTAATCAAAAAGGCAAGGAGATAGAGTGAGGTATTCTTGCCAAAGACATATTTGCGTTTTTGTAATGTCGCCGCTGCACCACCACCACGTACTTTGCTTGCCATTTTCCAAATCAATGTACCAACCATGAGGTACGTTATTAAATTGAATGCAAACACACTCCACAGCGGTCCATAAAACAATACAAGTCGTTCTGTTTGAAATTGAGGTCCAATCCAACACCAGAGATCTGAATCACCATAAACAGAAATCCACCTGCCAAACAGATCAGTCCTTCCTAAAAAGAGAGGTACAACAGCAATGGGAATCGGCACAAGGAAACAAAACACCATGTACCATTTCTCATAGCGTTTGACGTCATCAAGTGCCTTTTTGAGATACATGATGAAGATGAGGTTGAGAGAGATCATGACGGTCCAAAAAATACTGGAGAGGTCACCCCATTGCATGAGAGCTGCTTGGGTTTGACATAGCCAAGCAGTGGATGGACCTGCAAGTCCACCTCGTCCAACTGCTTTTGCAAGAATACCGACGAAATCTGCAATGGCCATTGAAAAGATGAGGCGTGCGATGGCTGTACGAAGATGTTTGAATGCAATGACGCTGATGATTGTGATGAGTGCGCCAATGAGTCCAAAAGCTGATGAAACGGCAATGATGATGCGGAGGATCATTGCCTCTTGAGAGGAAAAGTGGGTGGTAGGTTCATTCATTGATCGTTATAAATGAGGTTAAGGGGGAGACTGTAGTGTACGATGCAGACACGTACGCGCGTTGAGGGTGGGAGATTGTGTCGAATCGTCAGATGAAAATGAATTTTTTGGAAGAAAAGGGATACACGTGCTCGTCATCAATTGAGTTTATCACCTCCCTTATTTCTTTGCTGGTGCCTTCTTTGCTGCTCCACCTGCTGCTGGTTTCGTCTTGGCTGGTGCCTTCTTAGCAGGAGTGGCACCCTCCTCCTTTTTCACGGGTTTCTTGGTCTTTTTAGCAGCAGCAGTTGGTTCGAGTTGAGTGGCTGAAGGTTCAGGGCTTGTTGGCAAGGAATTGGGTTCACTGGGGCTCTCTTCAGCAGCAGAGATCTCACCTGTTGATTCGACTGTGGGCTCAGGAACTGGCTCAACAGCAGGTTCAGCCGTGGGTTCAGCAGCTGGCTCAGTAACTGGTTCTTCAACAGTTACTTGATCCACAACAGCTTCTTCTGCAGGTAATTGTTCCGCATCTGCAGGTGCAGAGGTCTTTTTGCTTGGTTTCTTGGGACGCGCAAAGGACGCCTGTTTAGGTTCACTCTTGGCTTCAGGCTCAGTTGTTTCAGGTTCAGCCACAGGCTCAGCCTCTGCTGTTTCCACAGCAGTCTCGCCCTCCACCTTTTCTTCTGTACCTTCCACCTTCTCCTCCGTTGCTGCTGCAGCAGCCTCTGCTTCTTTGGCTGCCTCAGCAGCAGCAAGAGCAGCAGCTTCCTCCGCCTTTTTCTTTTTCAACGTTGCATAATCCATGGGCCGGATGAGTGGGATTGCACCCTCGTTCACCTGTATCTTTTTACGGATAACAGGAGACTGTTTAGGCATGGGTACATTGGACGGGTCCTCCTTTGATTGAAACTTTGAGATGAGATCAGACACTTTGGACATTATTTTTTTTGATAGTGTGAGAACGTCTTGTGACTGCCCCTCTCAAACCTGCAACACACTGGCTAATCCAAACGACTTGCTCTTGATATTCAATAATCCCACGTAGCCTGCATTCTCCTTCATAACAGTAAAGGTGAATAATGCAACAGTTTCAAATACATTGACGCGTCCAGAATGAATATCCCAGCACTCTTGATCAGCCAACAAACAAAAGTGAGGTGGTTGCTTTTGAATATGTTTGATTTGAGATACAGCAGTAGTACTTCTTGAACCAGCAACTCCGATAAAGTGATGACTGGTAAAAGGGTATGGGTTGGATGTGGCCGAGTATTCTGGCATGGATACATCCATCAAGGCACAAAAGAACTGCATCAAGAGCACACCATCACTGGGATAATCAGGGGTCCATTTGCGCTTGCCACCTTCTCCCCATTGAGATGTACCCTCACTCCATTTGAACTCACGCATAACATCACCTTGTGCTAGTTGATGGATGCGTTCAATTGCGTATTTACGGTGATCCACATCTGAGCTGTGAGGTAGGAGGAAGGCTTCAATCCATAAACGATCTTTGCAGAATTCATGTTCACCATAATTCTTGCTCAGTTCTTGTAGATTCTTTGGTGGTGTGAGTGATGTAGTGGTTGCACTAGTACCAAACGACGAACCAAATGTCGTGCCAAAAGTGCTTGTTGTAGCCCCAAATGGATTAGACGTACCAAATGTACTGACTGGTGCCACAGTTGCTGCTACCATGGGTGTGATCGTATCACAGGACAAGTGAGAGAATCCTTGTCGCTGCAAGAACTCATCAGTTGCCTTGATCTTGTTGGAGAGTTTCTTGAGTCTTTGAGCCAACCACATGCGCATATTCTCAATCCAATGATCCATAAATCGTTCTACTCCAAGTAATTCGTGTACCTTGTCAGCGTGCACTACATTCAATCCATGTACAGTGCTCTCTACACGCTTCACTGTGGACATGGAAGGTGGTTTAGGTTGTGCAGTACGATAAATGTGCCTCACAGCCATGTAAGCAGGTGAAGCCATACCAGCATCATAAAAGATTTCCTTTCCAGGTGCTTGTCCTTGTAAATCCTGTACCATCAATCCATCCACATCTTTGGCTGTTTTGATGGGTGTTTTTTCAGTTCGTAGTGAAGTGATGCTGGATCGGTAGGGGGTAACCTGAGTGGCTGTACCCACAGATGGTGCGGATAGTGTGCGTGGAATATCAGGCGATCGAATGCCACCAGCAGTGCCTGTATCCGTCTTTCTCACTTGGTCAGTCTCCATGGCCCCTAGATACACATTCAAACAGCACAAAATGACCACCTACATTGATCTGGAATGCCCAATAGCTTCTTTTGACTCGCTGTAACACTAACTTTGCCTTCAAACCGAATCATTCCATACAAAATCACAGCATTCAACGCGTATCCAGCCACGCAACACACATCAGCATACACTACATTCCACCATTAGTCCATAATATCATCAGCCATACCCATCCATTTCAAGATCCAAGCCATCCATCCACCATATCCACTATTTACAAATCAAACACGTGTCATTGTATCCTTACCGAGTCCATCCCACCAAATTGTACACTATAAATAAAGCAAGTAGCCATGCCAGCGCATTCACCATGTACTTGACGACCTGTTTCCGATCAGCCTCATGACGATTGAGCTGTTGTAATCGATTGAAATCCATCAAAAAAACTTTTTTATTTCATCTCAATTCCACCATGTCCTTGACCCTGATCCCGCTCCTTTTCGTTCACCATGTCATCGCTTCCACCATTTCAAACAATCCAAATCCAGCACCAATACCTGATCCCACGGTTATATTTGTCCTCTTCTTCCTTTTGACCATTTTATTGTCAATGTGCTGTTTGCTCTGCTTGTGTGTTCGATTACTGTTAATTTCCCCCTCGATCCTCTCCACGTCTGATCACATTACAAGTGCATTGCTTGAACAGTCAACTCAGGACGCTAATCAAAGCGATGAATCCTGGACACCTGCATATAGACAAGCAACAGAACGTGCCTGGACCTTTGAAGCAGCACATTTACCCAATTCCACCATCACGGATTTCACTCCAGAAGAACTCTTGGAAATCAGGGAACGTGGGGTTGTTGCATGGAAGTTTCAAAGTCAAAGAGGCGAAGTCATCATTCAAGATGGTACTGAAGTTGTATTTATTGGGAATGGCCTGGAAGGTTTAGAGGGTGATGTATGTTGCGTGCAGACCAACCTACCTCTCCCAAAGGTCCAGGAAGTGTATTACTTTGAAGTCAAGTTGATGGATAAGCCAGTAACCACAAATTTCGGAGTTGGACTAAGTACCAAGCCTTATCCAAATTGGAGATTTCCTGGAAGAAATAGGCATTCAGTGGGTTATCATACGTTGAATGGGAACAAGTACTTCAACACACCATATCAAGGAAAAGCGTACGGATTGCCTTGTTATGAGGGTGATGTGATTGGAGTTGGGTATCGACCACGAACAGGCACAGTATTTTTCACTAGGAATGGAGTCAAGTTTGATGCTGCTTACACGGGTCTCAGGAACATGAATCTCTTTCCAACAGTGGCGTCGGATGGTCCAGGGCAGTTGGAAGTGAATTTAGGACAATCAGGGTTTGTGCTCATTGAAGCCAATGTGAAAAAGTGGGGATTAGCACCTGTTATTGAGACCATTGCACCTCCACCTGCCTATGGAATGGAAACGGAGACGGTCCTATTAGCAACAAGTGTACTTTCAACACCATCATCAGCAGTAGGAGAACAACGTGGTCGTTCAGGAACTGTTCGATACAAGGGACATGATGGTGCACCAGAAGTAGAAATCAATTTGGAAATGACGCCAACAAGTCCACCTCAGTACTCTAGCCTCAAAGCAGTAACCGTTGAATCTGTCATGGATGATGCAGACTATGAAGCAAGGCTAGAAGAACACGAAAGCGTACCATTATTGCGTAACAGTAGTGGTGGTAGTACGAGCTAAAACACAATACATGTATGTAGACACACACACACGCGCTTACAATGGACGTCGAAGTGCACTGAGACCCAACCAACCAAACCGAAGTATGAGAACATGAGCTGTCATTTCACCAATTCCAAGCATGACTCCATTAACAAAGGGTAGAAAGATGTAAAAGAGGGAATAACGTGCTGCACGTTGAACCAGAGATTGATCATTAATTGGCGTCATTTGATGATTGAAATCTTTTTTTTGATGAAGATTGATGAATTCAAAGGAGCATCACACCATGATCGACAATACTTTCTCACTGAATTGATGAGTTGTGGATTAACGAGTGATGAAGTACTTTTGATCAAGGGATTAATTAATCAACAAACTGGGATATGGAGTAAAATGTCAACAGAACTAGCACTTTTAATATTGAGTTGGTTGGATCATGTGGATGTATTGAATATGAGGGTTACGTGTAAACAGATGCAAGTGTGGACACGAGATGGTCAATTGTGGAAAAGATTGTGTCAAAAGGAGGGTGTTGTAGTGGGTAAAAAGGTGGTGCCAGAGTACATGTTTAAGCGTTGGGTGGAGGGTGAGCGTGCTTGGACGTCCCTTGTTCCACTTTGCAAGCATCTGTTACCTGTTGGTCATGATGGTAGGGTAAATGCATTGAAAGTAGTGGATGGGACACCATGGTTGGTATCTGCATCGACTGATAGGACCATTATTGTGTGGAATGTGGAAACAGGTACGATTGAGAGGAGATGGACGTGTGATACTGTGTATATGTTGGATGCTAATGAGACGCATGTGGTGACTTCTCACTATAATGGACTCAAGTGTACCGTGTGGACCATACAAGGTGAATTGTTGTGTGAATTGACAAGGCATATGGCAGTTGTTTTTGTTGTGATGGTGGGAAGAGAGTATGTAGTAACAGTCGGTGCAGATGACCTATTGTGCATTTGGAAATTACATAGTGGTCAACTCGTTGCAGAAAGAGAATTGGATCTACAAGATTGTGATCATGTAAAAGTTTGTTGGGCACGAATTGACCAAATGTTCATGTATATGGGTGAAAGGGGAAACATATGGCTAGTAAGGATATCCGAGCATGGTATGGAAATGGTGTATTGTATAGACGTCAATGACTGGGGCTTTTGTATGCAAAGTATTGCAAGGGACTCTGTATTATATGTTGCGCATAGCGAAGCAATGCTCCTGCATACTGACGATCATTCCATCCGAATTAAGAAGCAGTATGCTGTCAGTCACACCTACCCACTTCACATGCTGGCCCCACATGAAAGGCGTATTGTCTATTATGATTTGCATCAAAATGCACTGGGATGCATTGACCTGGCAACAGACAAATGTACACTACGTGCAGATTGGAAGCCACCTTCTACCCGGCTCTTACCTTACTCCTTGACTGTGACGGACACGCGTGCCTTCCTAGGTTGTGAAGATGGGAGCATTCTAATGATGGAATTTTATCGTGACTGCTAAAAAATCTCCAAAAGAAATCTCAATCACGTCAATAGATCCCCATCATCCCTATTCTCTCTCTTTCCTCTTTACCCTACTTATGCTTTTTTCTCTACAGCTCATCACAATTATCAGCGCAACAGCAGGATGTTTAGGAGCACTTACAATCATCCTCGCCTATACATTTTCAAAACGGTTCAAATCATCCGTTATTGCACGATTAGCCCTGTCCATCTCCGTTTCTGACCTCTTGGGTGGCCTGTCCTGCATAGCCACCACCTTTACATTTCCGCATGACCTCTACTGTCAACTCCAAGCTTTCTTCCAGTCCCTATCCGAAATAGTCGGGGTCCTTCTCGTCCTTTGTATTGCTCTCAACCTCATCTTTGTTATCCGACATCAACGTACGTTCTCAGATATCAAATCCTATGACTCGTTCTACATTCCAGTTGCATGGGGAGTCGGTGCTACATTTGCAACAATTCCACTACTCACACCTGGTTGGTATGGACCAGGACAACTCTGGTGCTTTCTTACAAAGAGTGCAGATGTCATGAACAAGATTCTGTACACTATTGTCAGCATGGTATTTGTATTTGGTGTGGTTGTGGTGATTTGGATCAAGATTGTAGAAAGACAAAAGGATGAAAAGCATGTTTTGGAAAAGTTTAGAGTGCAAGATAGAAGGTTGGTTATTCTTCCTGGTATCATTGCATTGTATTTGGTGGCATTTTTACTTGCATGGGCTCCCATGATTGCAGTGTATTTGTACAGGATGTTTAAGAATGCTTCGTCTGATATGTTTGCTCTCATGGTGGCTATCTGCTTGCCCATTAGAGGCTTGTTGAATGGTATGGTTGGACTCTATCAAGCTTGGGCTGGTGATCATGTAGTGGCACTTCAACAAAAGAAGCAATTGAGACTCTCTACTTGGTAGCTTCCTGTGAGCAATAGAACCCTCTTTATTACTATTTGAACTGTTCAGGGTGCTTTCTTCTGTATGTGTCATGGTTGATTTCACAGATAGATGGTTTAATATGACTTGCATGTCCTCTTCATGCTTGTCAAAAAAGTCAAAGAAAGTGAAAAATTCTTCATTTCGAAACGCCACCTGCTGCTCCACCTTTACCCTTTTTTCCCAATTTTTCACCATTTTCAGGCCATCGTCTGCCTGTTTTGACGCCCACCAACCACCTCCAACTTCTCATAAACGAATCACCAATCCCCACTACCCTTCTAGATGTCACTCTCCCTCACCGATATCCTAACCAGAATCTTTGGTAGTATCGGTGTGATTGCCTCACTTTCCGTGATTGCAGCCTATTTTCTCTCCAAAACCTTTCGTGAATCCGTCATTGCACGTCTATGCGTTGCCATTTCATTTGCAGATTTTATTAGCGTCGGTGCTCAACTCCTCGGTTCTCTAGGTCCTGAAGCAGGTCCATCGTCCTTCCTTTGCCAGACTCAAGCAGCCTTTCAACATTTTGGAGAAGTTGCTGCTGCCCTCATCATCGCCTGTATTGCCATGAATCTCCTCATGGTGGTCAAGAATCGCAGTACTCTTGAAGATATCAACAGTTACGACTCTTATTACATTCCATTCTCGTTCTCACTTGCTGGTTTCATTTCCATTGTACCTCTATGGCTGAGGGATGTAAATGAAGATCCTGCCTATGGATCTGTGGGAACATGGTGCTACATTATCCGAAATGCCAAGATGCTCATGTTTACCTTGTATGGACCCATCATCTTTACCTTCTTTTTCAATTTTGCAACATTTGCTATTGTGAAATTAGAAGAACGTAAAAAGATGCGTGAGAATGCCATGTTTAGAGGGTTTAGTGTGGATGATCCTCGTTTGGATGCGTTGCCTGGTATCATTTCACTCTACATTGTGGTGTTTTCCATCACATGGTTCCCAATGATGACTGTGTTTATTTACAAGTTATTTCATCCTGCAGCTGATGTGTCCTGGTTGTTGGTGATCAATTCCATCTTTTTACCTGCGCGTGGTTTGACGGATGGTTTGGTTGCATTGTACCAAGCATGGAGAAGCAAGAATCCTGTGGTGAATCGATTTAAAAAGTTGGATTCCTTGTAAAAGAGAGTGTGGGAGGGGGGAGAGGCATGCCAAGAAAAACTTCTTTTACGAAAAATTTGAAAAAGGTTGACATGGGTAACTCGCACACAAAAGCCGCAATTGTTCGCATGAGACGCTCCATGAACCCCTCCAAACATCCTCATCCTTCTCTCCTCTATATCCTACCACCAGAGATTCTCTTTGAAATCTTTTTGTATGCAATGGAGACCCATCCAACCAGTTCTTGGACATTGTCATTGGTTTCACGGCATCTTTATCACCTTATCCGCCCCTATATGCGTTACCATGTCAATCTCAATGCCTCAAAATTTGACCACAATCAATTGTATGACATGGCCTTTGATCCATCTCTCAATCTACAGCATACAAGCACAAGGATCCTCCAATTGCACATTCCTTCCAGTACGCAAGAACAGATTGTGCGTAATCCCATTCCATCCTTGATTGCAACACTCACCAACCTCATTGTTCTCAAAATCCACATTGCATCCGTACGCAGACTCGCTCTTGATCCCATCTACGAGTCTATTATCAACTTAAATCAACTTGTACGCATTGAATGGGTGATTGATGACCTCTCCCTTCGTCCAACTGACTGGATACGTGATCGCAATCGTGCTTTTCTGATGCACAGGACCGTAAAGCACTTTTCAGCAACTTGCAATGGCTTTACATCCATCAAACAATTGGTTCACCTCGTTCAACCCTTTCCCAATCTCAAAACAGTTCATGCGACGGTACAAGGAGGCAGTCATCGTGCATTGTGTGCCTTTGCAGACGCCATGGGACCTTGTCTCAAATCACTTGTTATTCAAACTCGATCTCAACAATCTTATACCAACGAATTCTTTGGCAAATTGGCACAGAAATGTCCTGAATTACGTGAATTGAAGCTGATAAATATGAACAAGGATGCTGAATGGAAGTTTTCTGATCCTGAAATCCATCTGGGACTTGGTGAATTAGGACAATCATGCACCAAATTGACTGTATTGGAATTATGTGAACTTGCAGGTGCTGATGAAGCATGTTGGCACCAAGTGATGCGTACCATGGCTGATCGTGTGCAAGTTGTGCGTATCCGTAATGCCAAACATGGTGTTCTCAGTGCACCGATTGCTCCAAGGGATGTGGCACTTTACCCACCACATGGTGACAAGATGTCCTTTCCACAACTACGTACACTTGACCTTGGCTTCCTGCGCTTGAATCCCTGCAATGTACTTGACCGTGTAGTTGCACCAAAGTTACTCAGCATGACACTCAGTGCACAACTGTCATGGCCTCTCTTTCAACAACAAGTAGGCTACATGATTTGTACAAGGGATATCTCCATCCTCAACACATTAGGACCCATCAGTAATTGGCCGCTACTTGCTCACATCAAGATGGAAAATATTCATTCACTCACTTGTGATAAAATGGACAAATTGATTGGTGGAAAAGGACCAAAACGCAAGTTGATGCAATCTATTGAACTCGGCCACTGCTCATGGTCAAAGGCACATGAAATCGAGTTTGCTTGGTGGATTTCTGAACATACAATTGAATTGCATGTAGATTCCTGTCAAGGCATTTCAGATACTCTTGTCCTCAATCTAGATGGTATTGGGAACCGTGTACTCAAGAAGGCCATCATCAGTGGATGTGATGTCTCTCAACTCCAGCGTGCCAAGAGGACATTGTCAGTGGTAACATGTGGAAGTGTTGCTGTAGCCCTACAACCCTAAACCTTCTTTTTTTCCCAGATTTCACTCTCCTCTGGAGGAGATGGCAAGTTTATTTACTCACCCTGATCTCAATGCACACCTCTCCACCTCACAATTAACTGCACTTGATGTACTTAATCGTACTTCAGCCACCCTTAGTATCCTTGGTGCACTATTCACAATCACAATCTATTTGATCTCGTCTCGATTTCGTTCCAATTTCGTATCTCGACTCGTTGTCGCAATCGCACTAGCCGATCTCTTGTCCGCAGTAGCTATAGCAATAGGCAGATTGGGTCCACTTGCAGGCAACACCTCACCACTATGTCATGTACAATCCATTCTTCATCAATTTGGAGAATTAGCTTCCACCTTCCTTATTGCCTGTTTAACGCGTCATTTACTCTTACTTGTCTACTGGGAATACTCTATTGATGAAATCAAAACGCATGATGGCGCATATATAGGTGGTTCATTGGCACTAGCTGGCTTATTAGCATCCATTCCACTTTATTTTACCATCAAACCAGACCCTTTGTTTGCTCAGACACGACTATGGTGCTTTGCATTCCAAGCCAATCATGTGTTCCTCATACTCTCCTATACCCCCGTGTTTGTTGTGGCTTTATTGGCGTGCATTACTGCATTTTATGTACATGTAAAGAAGAAGCAAGAGGAACAGGAAGAACAGTTGTTCAAAGGGATGGGAGTGAGTGATCCTCAGTTGATTGTCTTGCCTACAATTGTGTCCATGTATTTAGTAGCATTTGTAGTGTCATGGATTCCTTTGGTCATTCTATTTATCCTACATGTGGTGGGAGTATCTGGGTACAGGACCAAGTTGATGTTGGTTGTCATGTTTCCCTTGAAGGGATTTTATGATGCTTGTATCAGCTGGTACCTGTACAGAACCGTTGGAAGGTATGGAAAAAGCAAGAGCACGGGGCCAGATGGTGGTAGTGGGCCCATGCTTTGAGGAGGGGAGGGGGGAGGAAAGGGCTGATGCTCATCCTCACACGTGACTAAACCTTTATTCAGAGAAAAAGATCATGGCTACATTTGAACAATCCACAACTATTGGAAACTATAAAATAGGGATCGAGATTGGCAGAGGGTCCTTTGCAACAGTTTACAAGGGCATTCACACCACCTCGGGTCAATTGGTTGCCATCAAATCCGTCCTTCGATCAAAATTAACACGCAAGCTATTGGAAAACCTCGAATCAGAGATTCTTATCCTCAAAAGCGTACGTCATGCCAATATTGTCGAATTAACAGATTGTTACGCAAGCACTCCTCCTCCACTTGTCTCATTTTCCTCTATAGAAAACAGAGTCTCACGTTTATTTGATTATGGAGTTTTGCACAGGCGGTGATTTATCCCAATTCATCAAGAAACGAACAGAACGACCTTTTCTTCAAGGCCCAGCAGGTGGTCTAAAAGAAGAGTTGGTCAAGCACTTTTTAGTCCAGCTTGCTTCTGCATTGGAATACTTGCGATCCAAAAATCTTGTGCATCGGGACATTAAACCACAAAATCTCTTGTTGGAACCATCCAATACTTCAGATTACCCACATTTAAAGATTGCGGATTTTGGATTTGCACGACATTTGGATAGTACAGCACTTGCAGAAACGTTATGTGGGTCTCCACTTTATATGGCACCAGAGATTTTATCCTATCAAAAGTATGATGCAAAGGCGGATTTATGGTCAGTTGGGGCAGTTTTGTATGAGTGTTTGGTTGGTAAACCTCCCTTTCGAGCCAAGAATCATGTGGAATTGTTGGAAAAGATCAAACAGAATAATGATGTGATTAGGATTCCTGGTGCGGATGAGAAGAGTGGTGGGGTGAGTGAGGAGATGAAGGGGTTGGTGAGACGGTTGCTCAAGAAGGATCCGGTGCAAAGAATGACGTTTGAAGAGTTCTTTTGGCATCCTTGTGTTGGGTTGAGTGTGGCGCCTGGTGGACAAAAGGAGTTGATGGGAGTAGAGTTGAGGGAAGTGAGGGCCATGACGTTGCCTGCTACGCCTTGGAGACAGAGTCCGCCTAGGGTGAATAGTATGCCTGTGGTGCCTGATGTGAGCAAGGTGACGGTGGTTAAATCACCACTTTCAAAGGGAAGGACAGTGTCAGAAAGGCCATCGTCAAGGAGGTATACAAGCGAGTCGAATGTAGTGCCTCCAACGAGCAGTGGAAAGGCAGCAACAACACAACCAGTCAAAGCGGCCACCAGTGCTTCATTGGATATGGAAAAGGATTATGTGGTAGTTGAAAAAGGTCAAGTCGTGGTCAATGTCCTTGCAGATGAAGTGAGTAGTGCACCTACCATCAAGAAGGAAGGCACACCAAAGTTGCCCTATGCCAAACCACCATTCGCACGACCCTACTCACCAGCATCCACCTCATCTCATCATCAACAGCAACAGTATGGTACTTCACCTGATAGTCTTGGATCCAAACGTGCCATGATTTCCACTACTCTAAAGACGTCGAGTGCATCACCACCTGCATGGAATGTCCTTGGTGGACTATTCACTTCAACTGGGCCATCTCCTTCCCTCTCATTACCACCAGAAGATGAATCCAATGTACTCCAATCCCTTGGTTCTTATTCCAACTATGCGCATGCTGTCCTTAAAGTTGCAGATGAACGATTGCAACGCATTCTCCCTCTCGTCACCTTGCTCACTGCCTCCACCACATCCAACGCCACTCTTGAATTCATCAATGCATCCAATGAATGTCAAGAATTATCAGCTGAAGCATTACTCCTCTACACCAAAGCACTCTCATTACTCCACACTGGCATGGAAAGTGCACGACAATGGTGGGAAACTCGCACACAATCACGTGGAGTAGTGTCCCAACAGTTTCAAGATGCCGTTCAATGGATCAGAGACAAATTCAACCAAACACTCGAAAAGGCAGAATACGTGAGAGCAAGAGCAGGCACTGTAAATAATGACAATACTGTCGAAACCCTCCTTTATGGCCATGCAATGGAGCTCTGTCGCAAAGCAGCCAACAATGAACTCGCAGGAGAAGATGCCTATACCAGTGAAAAGCTCTACATTACCGCCATTTGCCTCTTCAAATCCATCCTTGAACAAGATTCCAAATCAACTAGTGTAGCAATCACCCCACAAGATGGCCAACTCGTTCAACAATACATCCAAGCATGTACAGAACGCCTAACCTCACTCAAGAAACGGATCCAACATTTCACACATTCTTGATAAAGTACTGTTTTTTTTACACAAGAGGTTCTGCACTAGCTGCTGGTGTCACCACATGTCCTTCTTCCATATTCAAAACTGCTGCTACTTGTGCCATTGCATCCTTTAATCGTTCAACATCTACATGTGTTTGGACATCAGAGATGCCTAGATGACCCGTATGTTTGAAATCTTTTGGGGCACCGATGGATGCCTTGTTGATTCGTTTTCGTGGTTTGATTGGATCAGTGGTGCGAGGACGGCAACAAATCATATGGGATGGATGTAACGGTGTCTGAGGAAATGGATCCCACCACTGGGGGAATGATGTGTCAAGATGGTCCAATGAAACTAGGATGGTCCAATGGCCAAAGATGAACTGCAAGTGCAGGCTTGTTCTAGTATTGTTGGATTGCACCACATTTGAACTTTTGCACTTGATTGATCCACACAAGTCTACTTGATTGCCCACTCTCTATCACTACATTATTCCACATGGTTCTTCATTTCGGTTTACGTTTGGAATCAATCAACATCCTAACCTTCCTCCTCGCAGGCTACATTGTCCTCTTCTCTTTCTTCTCTCTCATCATCAAAGAGCGCCTTTACCTCTCTGAAACGCTCGTTGCAACCATATTTGGAATCCTTATTGGTCCAGCTATCCTCGGCCTTGTTAATCTAGACGCGTGGGGATTATCTTCTCATACGATCCTTCATCAATTTTCACGAATCGTTATCGCTATTCAAGTCATGATTGCAGGCGTGTCTCTTCCCAAAGTATACTTGTGGAAAGAACGATTATCCCTCCTTATGCTCTTATTACCAGGAATGGCATTCTCATGGATTGTAGCTTCTGCTCTATCCTACGCATTTCTTCCCATTACTTTTATTGAAGCATTGTTGATTGGTGGATGTATTGCGCCTACAGATCCTGTATTAGCCAACTCTATTGTCCGTGGACGGTTTGCTGAGAAGCATGTGCCATTGCATGTACGCAACATACTTTCTGCTGAATCTGGTGCTAATGATGGACTTGGATATCCTTACATTCTATTTGCTATACTTGTGATGATTCATGAAGAAAAGGGTGCAAGTTTAGGTACAGTGCTGGGTGAATGGGTCTATAATGTGTGGTTGTATCAAATTGTGTTGAGTTGTATAGTGGGTTATTTGATGGGATATGTGGCACGCGTAGGGTTACGCTATGCTCATTCACACGATTGGATTGATAAGGAATCATTCTTGGCATTTTCCTTTTCATTTGCTTTGTTTCTGATGGGTGGAGTCGCGCTGATTGGGGGTGATGATTTATTGGCCATTTTTATTGCAGGAAATGCCTTCACTTGGGATGATTGGTTCAGAGTCAAGACGGAAGAAACGCATATTCAGGAAGTGATTGACATGTTGTTCACTTCTGTTTACTTTATTTACTTTGGATGCATGGTTCCATGGGGGGATATTGGTGCAATTGGATATGTGCCACTTGCACTTTTGTCCATTACTGTATTGATGCTCAAGAGATTGCCTGCAGTACTTGCCATGTATCGATTGATTCCTGCAATTGTTACGTGGAGGGAGGCTATTTTTGCAGGATGGTTTGGACCAATCGGTGCTGGTGCCATCTTTTATGCATTAGAAGCACAATTGGTACTCAGGGAACATGGACATTTGGGTGGTGCCTACACTTTAGTGTATCCGGTCATCATGTGGTTTGTATTGTGTTCAGTGGTGGTGCATGGTATTACTGTGCCTTTGATGAAAGTTGGACAGCATGTCAAGAGAGAAGTAATTGTGCCATTTTCAAGGACAATGACAGAGATATCAAGGACAACTACCATGACCACTGTTAAAAAGAATAAGTGGCTTGGAAAGAGTAGAGAAGCTTCTGTGATTGCAGTTGAAGGTTTTGATGAGCAGTCTGTACTTGCAAGGGAGGAGGTGGAGGGTGAAGGTAGGGACATGGTTATTGATTGGGCTGATACGTCTACCAGCATTGTTCGGTGACTAGCATCCCCCCTAATTGAGCAAGTTAAAAGGAGGTGTGTATTGGATTCAATCAATTATACTTTGCCTTGCAGTCACCCATACATTTGTTGAGGGTCAAATTGCATGCATCACGAGGTTGTTTGCAGGCCATGAATCCATCAACGCAGACAAGGGTGCAGCTGTGTAAAAGAGATCCCTTTTGTAAGACTTCAACGGGAGTGGCAGTTGTTGTCATGGTCACCAGGACCAAAGCGAGAAGAAGAGTGGAAATTGTGCGCATGGTGATTGATTGATCAGAAAATGTGGAGAAATGAGAAAAAGTCACGTGACATGACTGGGACAACAGTACGCCTTTATCTTCACACTCACTCTTCTACCTTTTGCAATTGCTTCATGTCAGCCGACTGAATAGGCGTCCCAATCAATTGAAACCTTTCCACTCGAGTCACATCATCACCTCCTAAATTATCATCCACAAACACAGTCAAACTAGACACATTTTGAAACTTGACATATCTCAAAAGCACACCTTCTTCCTTTTCATAATCCTCACTAGTCAATTCCAGTTCCTGAGTGGCAGGTACGCTGTCCACATCATCAAATCCAAGTCCGATTCTATTGGCAAATAGTTTGATACGGCGTGGTGCATGGTCCATTGGTGCCTTGATCTTGATGGAATGGAGTTTGATGGGCTGTGTAAATGTCATGTAGATTATCAACTGTTCATCCGTGTCACTTTCAAGCCAAGTTGGATTGTCTGTGAGCATGTTGGTGACTGGATGTTTGTCATTTTGGTTCAATGCTTCCAATTTGGACTTGTCAACCAACTGAGTGAGATCTACATGTCCGCCCACCGCAGTGTTGGGGGTGGTAGGAGCAGATGCAGGGGTGCCAGTGGCCAATGTTGTCAATTTTTGTGAGAGTCCTTGTGGGTCTGCTCCAATCAATTGGTCAATCACGCGTCCATTACGCATGAAATTGAACGTGGGCATACTGGAAATGTTGTTGGCAGCAGCAACGGTAGGGACTTTATCCACATCAACCTTTGAAAAGATGATGTTGTGTAATTTACTGCTTGCTGCTTCGTAGATTGGTGACATCATTTTGCAGGGACCACACCATGCTGCCGTAAAGTACACGACGAGTAATTTGCCCTCACTGGTGGATTGATCCACTACTTTGCGATAATCAGATTCAGAATGGATTAAATTGACAGACATGAAAATTTTTCCCATGATTCAAACAATTCCCATCACGTCTCCCTTTACAGATCAAAAGCCAGGTACTTCTGGCTTGCGTAAACGTGTACAAGTGTTTCAACAGAGCCATTATACAGAAAGTTTTATCCAATCCATCCTCAGTACTGTTCCCAATCTCGCGGGAAGTACTCTTGTTGTTGGTGGTGATGGCCGTTATCATAACAAACATGTCATTCAAGTCATTGTGGAAATGGCAGCTGCTCATGGTGTATCCAGGCTCATTA
Organism: Acaulopage tetraceros; assembly: GCA_004114255.1. Lineage (NCBI taxonomy): Eukaryota > Fungi > Zoopagomycota > Zoopagomycetes > Zoopagales > Zoopagaceae > Acaulopage > Acaulopage tetraceros. The sequence goes on from QZWU01000004.1 coordinate 50,204, forward strand.
TTGGACAAGATGGGATTCTCTCTACACCCGCTGCATCACATTTAATTCGACAACACAAGGCTATTGGTGGCATTTTGCTTACTGCTTCTCATAATCCTGGTGGTCCTGATGGCGATTTTGGGATAAAGTTCAATACTGCAAATGGTGGACCTGCACCAGAGGCTGTTACGGCTGCCATTTATCATGCTTCGACTAAAATTGCAAGTTACCAGCGACTCCCTTTAAACAAGGTGGATTTGACTGTTGTGGGAGATGTGGAGGTTACTGGAGACTGTGTGGTACAAGTAGTGGATTCTGTGAAAGATTGGCTGGATTTTATGAAGGAAATCTTTGATTTGGATTTGATCAAATCCTACATTCATGAAACTGGATTCAAAGTACTCTTTGATGGCATGCATGGTGTCACTGGCCCCTACGCCCGTCGTCTATTTGTGGATATCCTTGGATTGGGACATGATTCTCTCCTCAATTGTATCCCTAGTGAGGATTTTGGTGGTGGCCATCCTGATCCCAACCTCACTTATGCAAGTGAACTGGTTGATCGTGTACGCTCTCAATCCATTGACTTTGGTGCCGCTTCTGATGGTGATGGTGATCGCAACATGATCATCAGCAAGGATTGGTTCCTTAACCCCTCGGATTCAGTTGCATTGATTGCAGCACATGCTCAACTCATTCCATACTTTAAACGTACAGGTGTCAAGGGAGTGGCTAGGAGCATGCCTACAAGTGCTGCATTGGACAGAGTTGCAAAAGGATTGGGATTGACATGCTATGAAGTGCCAACAGGATGGAAGTTTTTTGGTAATCTGATGGATGCAGATCAATTGTCCATTTGTGGTGAAGAATCCTTTGGGACTGGTTCTGATCATGTTCGTGAAAAGGATGGGCTATGGGCACTTCTTGCTTGGCTCAACATCATTGCTGCAAAGAGAACTAGTTTGAAGGAGATCATGATGCAACATTATGCCATTTATGGACGCAATTACTTTACCAGATACGATTATGAAGGTGTGGATGCAACCAAGGCCACTGAGATGATGGATAGAGTGCGTGGGATGTGTGAAGATGCAAGTATCAAGGGTCACAAGATGGGAGAGTGGGAAATTGTCATGGGTGATGATTTTGCTTACACTGATCCAATTGATAACAGCATTTCCACTCATCAAGGCATCAGATTGATTTTTCAAGATGGTTCTCGTGCTGTGATTCGTCTTTCTGGAACAGGGAGTGAAGGTGCAACCATTCGCCTTTATGTAGAGCGCTATGTTGATTCTACAGGTGATATGGATGCAGATGTACAAGTTGTCCTAAGTCCTCTTGTTCATGGGGTACTTGATCTCATTCAACTCGTTCAATTTACTGGTCGTACTGAACCAACTGTCATCACCTAAGTGCTCTTTACACTAAATCGCTTAAATTGTTGCAATTCAACCCAAGCCTGACCACTTTTGATGCTCTCCTTGGCCAAAAGAACACCATCCTTCCATCTTTCAACCCTACCAGCAACTTTGAGCAACGCAGCAGTATTCATCAACACAAATTCCACAATAGGATGATCCATCTCAACCTTTCCATTCAACATGTCCTCCAAGAACTTTGCATTCTCACTAGGTCCAAATCCCTTGACTTGATCCAACGCATGTCTCTTTAACCCAAAATCCTCTGGACAAATCACATATTCCAGCACATGTCCCTCTGCTGTCAATTCCCACACATCAGTCTCACCAGCGGGACTAATCTCATCCAAACCTTCTCTTCCACACACGACAAGTGCACCACGTACTCCACTATCCAATTTTAGTGAATCCACCATCAACCTTCCTAATTGGAATGCACGTACACCCACCACCATTTTAGAAGGTAATGCAGGATTGAGTAATGGACCCAACAGATTGAAAATAGTGGGAAATGGCAATGCACGTCTAATTGCAGCAAGATGCTTGAGATGAGGATGATGGGCTTGAGCAAATAAAAATGCAAAGTTGTTTTCAGATAGAAATGTGCCAAGTACTGTTGGTTCAAATCGCGTGTCTAGACTACATCCAAGGTGTTCAAGGAGGTCAGCTGAGCCACTTGATGAGGTGGATGCGCGGTTACCGTGTTTGGTGACTTTGATACCACAACCTGAGGCTAATATTGCTGATGTGGTGGATACGTTGAACGTATCGTGTCCATCACCACCTGTACCTACGATATCAACGATTGCACGTTCTAGCCATTGATGAGGATGAGGAAATGTGATGAGATGGGCTGAGGATCGCATGGACTGGGCACAAGCATGGACCATGAGTGGATTGGAATCCAATTGTTGGTTGGTAAAGGCAGTGAGGAAGGAGGAGGAGAGGATTGGATTAGTGGATGGGGACATGAGGTGGGTGATTGCAAGGGATGCATGTTGAGGGGTGAATTGTGCTGGATGAAGCACGAGGATCTTGATGATTTCTTCAAAAGTGGACATGAGAGAATATTCTAGGCAGCCACACTTTGTATTAGGTTGTTGAATCAGTCCACAAGCCACTGCGTTTATTGCAAGTGGGAAAGTAAGCAAGAGCGGTTTAAATCAAATTCCATCAATCTACCATTTGAAGAGCAGTACATTTTGGTTCCTGCTTGCCAAGGATATTGTGTATTCCTTTCCATTTGTATCTTTGCAACCAGTCTCAACCCACCATAATTAACCTCTTCCTTGAATAGTGACATGAGACTTTTACTTGGTACTGACTGCTTTGAAATCAACTGCCATCTATTGCAGTCCTTGTTGTAGGTGATCCTGTCCACTCCACTGATATCGAATATATAAACGCAGCCGGTAGTGTTATCGAAATGCACACTGAGGTTGTGAAAGAGACCAAGAGTAACCAAGGGTTTTGCCCACTCCAATTGATTCAAGTTGTAACGTACACAATAGGGGACAATAGATCCATCAATTGAGCTTTCCCATACAGCTAAGGTACTACTAGTATCACTGCCTTTGTAAGCAAGCACAATCCTAACCACATTCTTGCTCTTGTCAATGTACTCCCACTTTGCACTGAAACCATTACCACGATTACAGTTTTGTAGCTCTTCCAATTCAAGCAATGGTGTCGGTTGCCCTGACACTGACCAAATTTGTGTCGAAATCCCAGTATACCTTGGTCCAAGAATGAGTAATTCAGGATTGTATGTGTTCATATAAACAAACGACGCCTTGTTTTTGGTGATTTGCTCAAACCCTTTGTAAACTGGAAACACTTGGTCTGCGTCCCTCGCAAATTCAAAGGTGAAGATGGTGGCCAAGTTTGTTGAATTGCACTTGCCCACAATGTAAAACTCGGTTTGGTTGAATGAGACCTGTACTTCGCGGATAGAAATCACTTGAACACCAGTTAAATCACAAAATAATGTGCTTTCTTCATCTATGCGGCCAAATTCAAGCCACTTGTAAAACCATATACCCTGAGCACTCTTGTTTTGTCTTTCATCATCAACAACACCAATCAATGTCGTAGTCTTCACATCAAATACCAATGGCCACACAGGTTTATCAGTGAGCAGTAGGTATCTGTGCTTTCTAGTCAACACATAAGAGTCGGCAATTGCAGACACGGCTTCTGAATAGCAGTTGGGCAAGAGTACTGCGTGTAATCCACCCTGATCATCCAAGGGAGTTGGAAGGCCGTAGAATTGAGCGGTAAGCATCTTGATGGGTGCTCGCATTGATTTAAATTGCTTCACAACACGCTGTATTCCTACATGTTTCTGTTTATGCCACTGGATGCGTAAGGATGCTTCCCGTTTGAATGCCTGGTACCAGAATGGCAGCTGCACTTGATTGAATTTGATACGGTTATTGATGAATACTGAGCAATAGGCTGCATACCACACGGCTTCATCCTTGACACAGGCATTGAGGAATCTGCAGACAGTCTGGATGGTGAATAGATTGAGGTAATTCTGCCTTGCAACAAACTTCAAAATGCGGATCCAAATCTCAGGGATGCCTGCAACAGAGCCCAGGCGAGCAGATGATTTCCTTTTTCCAATGGAATAAATCCGTTTGATCATGAGAATTGCGTTGGATTTGGAATTTGGAGAAAAAGTTCATCTCCTTTCTCCCTTCTTTTCCACTCAAGTCTTGATGCACATTTCGCCCTTTATCCCCCTTGCACTTGTTTCAGTAATCCTGTAAACCAATTTCTCGTTCTTTAAACCAAAGAGTATTTTAGTGGTAAGACGACAGTTGTAGAGGAATCAAGCACCAGTTTACAACTGTTCCTTTGCAGCCTCTCTAATATGCCGAGTAACCTCTTTGCTCTTGGCCTGTAACGCCTCTGAAATCACCATAGGAGTCTTGTTGATTGCATATCTGCCCCACTGTTCCTTCACCCTATTACGTACAGTATTGAAATCCTCCCATTCATAACATGGTCCATGATCATACACAACCTTCAACAAATTATTAGCATGTCCTTCATCTCCCTTCTTTTTAGAATAAACTGTAGGCACACCCTCTTCATTCAAGAATACTGCCAATTCACCAGGAAGACTAATCTTTGCTTTGGCTTGTGTTGGTATCTTCATTACATCACGTTCAGTTCCATCTGCATAAACAATATGACACAATTTGGTAGCAAAACTCAAGATGTCACGGTGTACGCGCTGAAGTAATCCACCACCCATGCCATACGCTACATTCTGTGCACTAAATCCAGCATCCTGAACTGCTTGTGCAATTTGCTCAAGTGTGATAATGTTGATACCATCGCCTTGAATGACTGCAGCACCTGTAATCACTTTGAATCCCTTGGCATTAATAGTGGATCCAAACACTCGCTCAGCTGCATGTAGTGCCATCAAGACTGTTTCAACTGGGTCGCCACTATCAGGTCGAAGTACCATAACACCACCTTTTCCAACTTTGGCAGTCTTGATGGAAGGTAAAATAGCTTCTAATGCATGTGCATAGTCATAGGAATCCATCACACATGCAAATACACCATCACCAAATTCTTCAATTACTTTGAGGATGGCTTGACGTTCATTTGGAAATGCAGTCATGACAGAATGTTCAGTTGCAGGAATAGAAGTGCCAATAGGTTGTTTGCTGTTTAGTTTCATTTGAACATAATAGGCTGCACTGAGCGTATCTGTACCTGTAAAGTTGAGTAAATGTGCTGCACCACCAATGACGGACTGTTCAAGCGATGTGCATCCACGAAATCCAAAATCATGTAATCTGCTTTCCAATGACCACATGCCATCAGGATCAACTGTACGATCATAAGAGGCTTCAATGACATCTCTTGCACGTCTGGATAGTGTTGCAACAGTAGATGGGTACCATAACATGGTGAGGAGTGTTTCCATAAAGGTTACAAGTTGACTAAAGTCACCCTGAGCTGTGATTTGAAAGGCTGGGATATGAGGAAAGATGACTGAACCTTCTTGGATGGCTTCTATGCGCACAGGAAACCAACCGTCGTGTTCATTGACGATTCGCGTGAATAGTTGATGAGGAAATGGAAAAGGCGTGTTGCCTGCATTGTGGGTACTAAAGAACAAGGCTGCGTCATCCACGTCCTCTTGGGTCCATTGACGTGCAATGTAGTGCCCGATAATGTACCTGATGCCATAACAGACAATGCGATGATCGTGGACATCATTGGTGAATGGACGTCTGAATTCACCATACGCTACCATCTGCTTGGCATCTGGGTAAATGAAGGGATGGGAAAGTTTGTAGGAATCTGTGAGGATAGTCGGTGGGAGATGAGGAAACATTTGCAAGAGTTTAAGAAGAGTTGAAGCAGTCACACTATATGCACCATTATGCGTTTTGTATGCACTTTTTTATAGGTGACTTGACTCTGTTGCTGTGGTCATTAAAAAGGCATCCAATGCATCTCTAAAGGCCCTATCACCTGGAATCACGTGGCCTTTGTCATGGTAATGGAAGTGTGGATGTTCAAAGTGTTCTGCCAAGCCTTGACTCATTTCACTGGTGATCATGGCATCAGCACGACCTATTACAAACAAACTAGGAGTGGTGATCTTATCTGTGCCATACAATTCACGAAAGGTGTCTGACCGTGGGAAGAATCCTGATACATTGATGTTGAATTTGAAGGGTGGATGCTCCAATTTGGTATAAAGGCGTTCAGTGCGTTCAGGATGAGCCAGTGCTGCACACAATAATGCTGCAAAACATGCGCCTAATCAAAATGAATGCGGCAGTACAGGTGAATGCATACCCTGAGAAAACCCAAATACTCCATCAAATGGACCTTGTTGCTTGAGCACAGATGCAATGTATGCCATGGACGTGTCTGCATGTCTATAGGATGTACCATCATCACTCGAAAACCACCAAGCAAACTGTCCTTCTGTGTCTGCAGTGGGCAGGGGATTAGGAGCAGTCACATAGACTACCAACTGATTACCAATCACCAGATGACACGTGTACCAAACTCCACCTTGTTCTTCAAGTGCTTTCTAATTGCACCAGTCTTGTTGATCAAGGCCTCTGCGTTCTGCGTGTACCCATGCAAGCACAAAATTCTCATCATCATGTTTGAAAAGAATCTTTTGGATCTAATCAAAGGCCTTCGCACCAACAAGCGTGATGAATCCACCTACATTGACGCGTGTATTGGTGAATGTCGTGCAGAATTACTTGTCAATGACCCACACATTCAAACCCAAGCTCTGTTGAAATTAACCTATGCAAGTGCAATTTCCCACATTTGATCTAATCACCCAATTAGCTCACTATGCTGGGATACGACATGTCATGGGCTGCATTCAACGTGATTCAAGCCATGTCCTCCACTAAATTAGAGCACAAACGCATTGCTTATATGGCAGCAACATACGCTTTGGATGCATCCTCACCACTCCTCATGCTCACCACCAACCACTTTAAAAAGGCACTAGTGTCATCCAATCACCTTGAAGTAGGTATGGCCATCATTACACTTTCGGACATTATGACAAGTGAACTTGCAAGGGATTTAGCACAAGATGTAGCACAATTATTGACACATTCCAACCCACATGTGAGGAAACGTGCAGTATTGGCACTTTACAAGGTGTTTATCAAGTATCCTGATGCACTAGGAATGTACTTTGGTAAATTGAAGGAACGATTGGATGATGGTGATGCTGCAGTGTGCTCAGCTGCTGTCAGTGTGGTTTGTGAACTTGCAAGGCGTCATCCAAAGAATTACTTGACACTTGCGCCAGTGTTGTTTAGACTGTTGACCACGTCATCTAATAACTGGATGTTGATCAAATTGGTGAAATTGTTTAGTGCATTGTCGCAGCAGGAAGGGAGATTAGCAAAAAAGTTGGTTGGACCACTCTTGCATTTGATAGAAACGACGCCTGCGGTTTCATTAATGTATGAATGTATCAAAGCCGTTGTGGAAAGTGGAATTTTGGATTTGGAGCAAGCAAAGGAAGAAAAGGGTGGCAAGTCTCTTGTCAGTGTTTGCATGAACAAGTTGGGGATTTTATTGCATGATCGTGATCCAAATCTCAAGTATGTGGCATTACTTGCATTGGGAAAGATGAGCAAAGAGAGACCAGAGTTGATTGAAGTGCATCAAGTGTCGGTATTGGAGTGCTTGGAGGAACAGGATGTGTCGATTAGGATGAGAGCGTTGGAATTGGCGATACCGTTGGCTAATTCAACTAATTTGATGGATATTGTGAGTTTATTGATTCATCAATTGGCACCATTTGCAGTTCAGAGCATGGTGCAGGAACAAGAGCTGGATGTCGTTTATCGTACTGCCATTGCTGATGGTTTGATTACACTTTTGGATGGTTCACAAAATGGTTATCAAAACATTGTGGATTTTGAGTGGATGATTGGTGTTTTGGTGGATTTGGTGCGTGTGCGTGGTGTCGAGGATGCAGGTGATAGGATTGGACAGTTGATGTTGGATGTTGTGTTTCGCGTTTGGGATATTCGATCTTATTGTACTACTCAAATGGAAGAATTGGTCAATCAATCCATCTTGTTGGATCATATCAAGGAGTTGAGTGGTACAATTCAAGCATTGGAAGCAGCTGCATGGATTTGTGGAGAGTTTTATTGGCATTTGAGTGATCCTGTGCGGACCATGCAGTCCTTACTTCAAAAGAAGAGGTATGGGAAGCACGTGCCATTTGGTGTGCAAACCAGTTCCATTCATGCTGCATTCAAGATTTATGCACGTCATTTAAATCACTTGCAACGTAATGGACTGACGCATGAGGACACATTGAGAGATTTCCAAGAATTGACCAACATGATGTCGACTGCCTTGATTGCATTGACGGGCAAGGAAGTGTTGGATCAAGTACAAGAACGTGCTCATCAATACCTTCAAATGATCTCATTGCTTCAGCAGTACATGCATGCAAAGCAAGGAGAAGACATTTTGGAAGAATTGAACACATTGCTCTTTTCTAATACGGATAGTTATTTGGTGGCACAAGGTGCTCAACAACTCGTACCACTGTTGGAAGGCCTTGATTTGGATGGAGCAGATAATGGGCCACCAGCACCCATCAACAAGTCATGGGGATTCTATCAAGGTCCTGCATTCTGGGGATTAGTGGAGGAAGTCAAGAATGAAGAACCAGTGAGTTTCAAAGAGATTTTGGAAGAAAAGAAAGAGACGGAAAAGAAAAAGCAAAAGAAACAAAAAAAGAAGGAAGAAGATCCATTCTATTTGATATCATCAGGTGACGAGAAATCCAATGGTGCATTGAGTTTACTTGGAGGTGATGGTGGTGGTAAGGGTAGCAAGGCAACTGCAAGTACGAGCATGTCTTCTGGAGTAGATGAAAAAGCATTCAAAAAGAAGGTAGTAAAACGACCTGCTGTCATCATGGGTCCAGGCGCACTTCCTACCACGACTACAAGGACAGATAGGAATGTCAAGGATGAGAAAAGGACAAAAGGAAAAGCCAAGATTGTATTGGAGCAAGATTTCTCACAGTTGGACAAGATTGTATTGGAGGAAGAGCCTGTGGTGGAAGCTGTGGTGCATAAAAAGAAGAAAAAGACAAAAGTGGTGGAATTGCCTCCCATTGTACCGTTAGTGATCAAGCCTGTGGAGAAGGTTGAGGAAGAAGTGAAGGTGATTAGGAAGAAAAAGAAGAAGGTTGCAGTGATTCATGAACCTGTTGCGACAGTTGTAGAACCAACTCCAGTGACTATTGTTGCAGAACCTTTGCCAGTACCCATTGTTGAATCTGCACCAGAGACTGCAGTAGAACCTACCCCAATGCTGGTTGTGGAACCCAAGCCAGAACCACATCCTGAACCACAGTTGCCCAGGCTCACTCAGGATGACCACATTCACCTTGGATACTCTGTCACCCTTTCCAATCCCCCAACAGATCTCCACTCCCTTGGACCATTCTTCCAACCTCAATTGGATCTTCTCATCAAATTAGACAATATTACCAACAGTGACATTCTACCAGGCACCATCACTCAAATCGAATACACTTTGCATCCATGCCAAGATTACTCTTCCACCACCAACCTTGCATTGGATCAAGTAGTGGAATCCAACACATCCATTGAATCCATCCTTCCCATCCACCTCAATGCCATGTATCGACCTGACCTCTCCATCTCTGGTGCACTCAACTATGCTAAAAAGTATGTGGATGGCACTACCTCCTACCATCAAGTGGATTGGACTCTTGCTCTCCCTCAATCCACTACATCCATGGTCCCCACCACCTCACTCCTATCATCCTCACCCTCATTCAACAGTGACTTGCCCTTTCATACCTCCATCCTGACACTCAACCCCTCCACCCATGCCAAACTCTCCTTTCCAAGATTAACTGATTTGGTCCACCATCACTTGCACCTCATTGCAGTACAAGCACCACCACATCAACCAACTTGGTCACATCATGCCTTCTTTTATGGCCACTCCCTCTATGGATGGGACCTTTGGATCCTCTTTGAACGCCATGACACCACCATCCGTCTCTCACTTTGGTGCCAAGATGACCATTATGCTCAATCCACCCTCCATACCATTGAACACATTTTCAACTAAAACCAAGAGAGTTTTATTCCACACTTTTGTTGAATTGATCCATTGTCCAATCAGGTACTTGCCCATTCCACTTTTCCTTGGTTACTTCAGGTCCACTTGCCTTTAATGCTCCCACTAAACTCCCACCAATCCATGTTCTTGTACTAGGCATAAACACACGTCCCCTATCACCACCATCCAAAAATCCAATACGTTCACCTAATCCCTTCAATTTAACATATCGTGGTTCTTCAAGTGCTTTCAGTACATCCTGATGAAACCGTGCTTGAAAGTTGGGTAGCATGACACATCCACCCACCAATAAAACATTCTTTGCTACTTTTGCCCTTACATCAATATCCAATTTAAGCAGGGATTCCAATACTGCATGTACAATAGACAATTCATCCTGTTCTGAATCTTCAAAAAGGACTTCGGTTGCACGTTCTCTAATCCATCCAGGAATCGTCATTTTAACAAAATCACCAGTATCAGCACGTCTAAAGGGATATTCCACGTCTGTAGCAGCACTCGTATCCCTATACATGCTTTGTAAATCAGAGGTTTCTTCAGTCATGAACGACATGCGAATTGGTTTGAATGGCGACACAAACAACAGTCGTGTTTTGATATCTTGAATGATATTATCCGTGAGCATTTCGGAAGTAATGGGACGTTCAGGAGTACTTAGTTTAGCATAAGAAACGATGAGCGTCATGAGACGGTCAGAGAGTGCATGGCCACCAAGAGGCGTACTCGTTGCAAATGTAAATAAAGGACGAGAGTCAAATAGTGGAAGGATGGAAGTTTCTGAATGCCCAACATCAATGACGAGACCTGTTGTATGACCAGTTGTTAGGAGAGCGAGTAAGTGAGAGGGAAAAAAGGTGACAAGAGGTGCACCAAAATGGTCAAGTAAAATTGAGGTTAATTGGCGTTTGAGGTCAATTGACATGAACGGAGATTCACAGATAATGACTTTACGTTGACGTGGATCTGTGAGGAGGTATTTGTAATAGATTTCGTGAATCATATGTTGGAGGAGCGTGGGTAAATTGTCTGTGGTGTTGAATGGTGCTAAATGTTGATGGAGGCGACATGCTTCGTCACAGATTGTGTTGGGAGGGTGTTTGAAGAGTTTGCTACTGAATTGGATAATGTGACGCGGACGTGGTTCACCAGAGAAGCCGCATTTGACGTAGAGTGAGCCAAGATCGATGACGATGCGATCTTCTGTTCCGTAGATGGAATGACGACGGAGTGAGACGAGGGCTGCTGGTGAGAGGTAGGATGCGGTGGTTGGGGTGATTGAGGGGTCAGTTAGGAAGCGTGATGGGGTTGGGGTGGTGGGTGTAGAGTTCATCTTGCAAAAAAAAGTTGATGATGAAGCGAAAACAATCAAGACATGGAGTGGAACAAGCACGAAAACGCAAGTGGTGTTCCCATGTATGAGTGATCTGTGGGGGGTGATAGGTAGTCATGATGAGGATGAAATGAGGGAATTAGGCACGCGGTATGAAGAAAAGGAAGGCATAAAAGTAGCTAATCTATCACTTTTAACCATTTGGTAGGATGGCGCACGATTGTACCTTATTGGTACGTGTATGAAACCTATGCAAAGGAACGATGGTACAACAAGGCCATTTTAGACGTGTTTACGCGTGAATTCAAGGATCAGGAGCCAGAATACTATGCATACATGCACTCTTTTTTTGGGAATTTAACGCGTTTAGAGACATGCAATCATCGCTGGAATTATTCAAGTGAATGGCAAGATGGTTACAGTGGACTATCTCATCAGAAATGGCGATTTGATTACCCATCGACTCCATAGACATGAACCACCTGTTCCATGGCAAGATATTGGCATTGTACATGATGAGGGTGGACTGCTGGTGATTGATAAGCCAGGTGGCATACCCGCAAGACCTCCCCCCCATGTCTCGCATTGATGGTTATAGGTACATCCAAGTGGACGGTATCGCTTCAACACAGTCTTGCACATCCTTCAAGTACATCAAAACCACAGGAACCTCTACACGGCTAATCGCATCGATCGTATGACCTCTGGCCTCATGTTCCTAAGTAAAAACAAGACCAAAGCACAGGAATTGGAAAACATCTTTTCACAGAGAAAAGTAAACAAAACGTACATGGCACGCGTTCAAGGGGAATTTCCAGTGGATCAAGTGACCTGTACAGCTAAAATCAAGACTGTTGCTCACAAGGTAGGGTTGAATGTGGTGGATCAAGTGGATGGAAAGGAATGTGAGACTGTATTCAATCGGATATCCTTTGACGGCACTACGAGTTTGGTGGAATGCAAGCCAAAGACAGGTCGTACACATCAAATACGCGTGCATCTCCTTCACTTGGGCCATCCTATAGCCAATGATCCAATCTACGCACGACCTGATGTTCAGAATGCAAATGGGAATTGGTCAAGTGTTGTGGATACTTTGGTGAATGAAAGGCCTTCCAGTCAAGAGAGATGTGTGGAATGTGACCAAGCATTACTGCCCAATCCTCCACAGTCCTCCATTTACCTACATGCCTATCAGTATGAACATGTGGATGGTGACTGGTGTTTTACAAGCAAATTACCCTCGTGGGCCACATGAAATTCTTTTTACTTCCATACAGATGCAATTCAACCTCGTCCTCACCACCATCCTCACCCTCACAACCTTTGCAATGGCACAAGGGTCCTCCAATTCCACAGAAACTGCCCCTAAAAGAAAATATAAAACTGGACCAAGTGCAAAGAATTCCACGACCCAGGCGGTCACTACAAAGAATGCTACAGTCAGTGCTACCGTTCCCTTGACCAATGGGACAATCGCCACTGCTGATGTAAAGAATGACGCTTCATCCCTCACCACCACCCATCTCGCACTCACTACAGGTGCATTGGTAGCTTGGATGAACCTCTAAAGAGTTCAATACACGACAATTTCTTTTTTTTACATGTTTTGGCTGGTGATTGCTCTCGCTTTAATCGTAAAAAATTCTCATCCGCTTGCTCTCATCCCTCTAGTCATGTATCGTCATTAGCGTATCATGGACTCATTACTACCAGGATGCAATTGAATCAGAATCCATGGTCACTTTAACCACGATTGTATGCATCTTACTTGCCCTTGTGACCATCGGTCTGGTTCCATTTGATATTGTATGGGTAGTACGATCTACCAATGATCCCACCACGGGCTTCAAGTTTGGCTGGGCTACAGATGACTACTTTTTGAGCCGCAGTATCACCATCAACACGTTGTATGCAGTCTGTTTTGTATTGATGGCTTTGGTTTGTGTTTGTATTGTTCCTTTTGCTTACTTTTATTTTGAAGAGTATGATTTGGATGAAACGATTGGTCAAAGGGTGTATTTAGCAACGAGGTACATGGTGTTTAGTGTAGGAATTGTAGTGGGACTCTTTATGGCCCTGTGGTTCTTGTCCAATGCCACTGGTGGAGGCAGCAATAAGGATATTCTGGTTCAAGTGGTGGCATGTGTGGTGTTGGTGGGAAGTGTGGCCGCTGCTTATTATACTGGATTTGGTCTGGGATGCTTGCCTATTGCCATGTTGCGTGGGAGTAAAAAGATGGTGGATCGGACATTGGAAGGTGAGCAGCATGATGAGGAGTCATTGGATATCCTGAGATCATTGGAAAGGAATAGGCATTACAGAGATCAGTTGGTGAGTAGATATGGCGGAGTGGAGGATGAAGTGAGGCAACACAGGAGGGATTCAAGGCTTTTGTTGGATTTGGATAGGCAAGAACGTGTATTGGAAAGGAGATTGGGTAGACAGATTCAAGTTCAGTCTGCTTGGAGAAGGGTGGTCAAGGTCATGTGGAGACCTGTTGAGGTGATGTTGGGTGTGCTGGTATGTGTATTGGGTGTGCTCATGGTGATTTCTGTGGTTCAATCCAGTTTTGCAAAGGTGTTTGGATGGACATGGCCAAATCCATTGGATGCACTGTTGGTGTGGCAAAGTAAGCAACGTGGTTATCTGGATGTTGTATTATTTATCTGCATGGTGGCACTCTTGTTTACTGCATCCGTCAAGGGAATTGTGAGGTTGGGCATACGCGTGCTTTGCATCTCACTGTTTCGTATTCAAAAGCACAGGACAGCTCCTCAGGCCATGTTGCTCATTGCAGTGATCCTTACCTTCATTATGGTGTCCTTGCTCTACACACTCTCTCAAACCCTTGCACCTACCTACGTGCGTTATGGTGGACAAGTCTATTGCAACAATACCATTCCCATTATTGGATTGAGGGATTGTTCAAGGAATCCAGAGCGCATCATCAACTGTCATGCAGGTGCACCACTGGACATTTGTACACCGACACAGACCAGTGCTTGGATGGAGCGCATCATTACGAGTGAACCACTCTTTTCACCCATTTACTATGCATCTCAATTGGTATTGGTGGGATGTGCACTTGTTGCACTTTTATGGGATGGTGTATTTGGATGCCGTGCTTCCAATGGAGAAGGATTGATTGATCGTATGCAGGATGAACAAGATGAAAGAAGGCGTCTCCTTGCTCTTTCTCAGGAATAAACCTTGTATATACTGAGGGGGGGGGGCTGGGCCAGATGAGGGGACAGGGAATTTTCATTTCATTTTCCACTTTTTCTATGGTCCCACTCTTGATTGTGCTGTTCATCTCGTTTGTTCGTGGAGAAATGCTGCTCATCCACCCCTCCAATACAACCCTGTCACTAGCCACGTTTCCCTCTTCTAATTTATTTCTCTCCAAATCTGCTTATTCTACAGACAAATTCTCCGGCATCATCATCAATTTGGAATTCCTCCCACGATCAGGCTGTACACCCCTACTGGACCCACTGAAACAGCTGCAACGTGATCTAAAGGTGCAATGGAACACCTTTAACCGAGCCCTGTTGCTTGTGGACTGGGTAGGAAGCGCACGACCAGCAGAATGTGCAAGTCAAGATATGGTGTTGGATAGCGTGCAGTCATCCTTACAATCCCTTCCTCCCTTCACCTTGGATCCATTCATAATGTTTTATGGTGTCAAGGACAACTTTTATGATGCATCAGGTCCCTATATTGTCCCCATAACACATGGTGATGGATTGGCCATTAGTGCTCAAGCTGCCACTTTTATCGCCAAGGAACTCACCACCAGTCCACTATTGTATGCCAACATTACGCGTGAACCAGGTCCATGGAACACAATGTATGCTTCTACCAATTTCAGTGCCTTTAGATGGATCATCTTTTCCCTTAATCTCCTTCTATTGATGTTTGGCATCTACCGGCTAGTTCTTACCTTGATGAGAAGGCGGTCCAACATTCTCATTAGTCTATCCACGAGTCAAGGGTCCTTACGATTCGCAAGGGAATCACATTTGCTCCTTACCCTCAATGGCATCGTGTTTCTCATTATGGCGCTTACAGGATTATTGGAACGTGCCTACAATACCTTTTACTCCATTCTCACATTTGCTTATTGGTTCCTGACCATCCTGACCTTTAGTGGATTTCAAATTGCGTGGTCCAATGTGGCTTATCGTGTATTCAAAGAGAGGCGATACAGACGATTGATGCAATTTGCCATCTTCAACACAGTGATGGCTACCCTCATCATTATTTGTATCATACTTGGATTTAGTGTACCGTCCCTCTACGTTCCACTCTACGCTGTATCCATGCACTTGTTTTACATTGGAGTGACATTACTCTTTACAATTCAAGGCTTGATATTCGTCATATTAGCAGTGGCCTTTCTTGCTCGTATTGTAGACCAACGCATCTCTGTAGCCGCATTAAGACGCCTTCGTCAAATGACCATCATTGGCATGTGTATGCTGTTGGGATACATTTTAATTGCAATTGGATCAGTCATTCACCTCTATTGCACTTCAGTAGAAGCCTACTACATTCAACTTATTTTGGCCAATGTGGCTGGAATGGTGACGCAAGGCGGTGCCTTTGTTATTCCAGGACAGATTGATGATGCTGAACTCATGACAGCCACTATACCACCATGGTCACAAGATGTGTTGTCAGGTTATCCAGTAGTAGAGACACAACAACAACAGGATGAAGCCTATGAGTCCGTTGTGCTTAAAACCGTGGAGCCAGAGTGTACAAGTGACCACTTTTTAGTCTATGTGCCTAGATAATCGATGAGGGCGTGTGGCACATGCATGCTCAGCACACACACTAAAAAAAAATCTTTTTTTCCTCCTCCACAACTGTATGCGCCTCTTTTGTCTCTTGTTGGTGGCATGGCCTACTCACGGACTCCTCATGATCAATGGAACGTCCTTTGATACTTGTAATTTATACCGGAATCCACAATCCAACAATGCATCCACCATCACAACTACAATTGCTCCTTTGCAATTCTCATCCTCTTGTACACCACAACTGACTCCCACTCCCACCACCACCACCACACTGGTACTTGTAAATTGGCCAACTGTACGACAATCACACTGTCCATCCCAACAAGATTTACTCAATCAATTACCAACAACTATTCTACCGCTATTTTACGGTACCCAAGATGACTTTTTTGACGTATCCTCTGCATTCAGCCCTTCTACAACAGGCGACGGTATGGCAATTACACCACAAGGAGCACGAGCAATCCTACTAGAATTCAAACGTACCAACCAACCCATACCTGTCCACATTATCCGTACACCAGGTCCATGGAACGACATGCGTGCATCCTTAGCCTACTCTGTACTATTTTGGATCCTACTTGGCCTCAATTCCATGGCATTAGTGTTTGGTGCTTGTCGGTTGATGACACAACTCAAGATTCGTCCACACTTCCCAGGTGGATCACTCTCAACCCATCTTGTCAAGAATACTCACTTGTTTCTCATCATCAACGGCATTGCTTTCATGGTCTTTTCAATCTTTATTATTCTATTTAGAGATTATTATATCGCCTATACACTCCTACTGTTTGGATACTGGTTATTGGCATTCTGGTCATTTTCAGCATTTCACATGACATGGTCAGCTGTTGCATATCGTACATTGAAATTAGTACGGTATCAGTGGTTGGTACGTTATTCAGCATTTAATGCAATATTTGTGACGGTATTGATTGCATGTATGGCATTTGCATTGCTGTTTCAAGCACTCTTTTCACCATTTTATTCATTTGTACGACGAGTTTTTTACTTGTCTGTTCCATTATTCTATTTGGTACAATCGTTGTGGTTTGTTGTGTTGGCAGTTGGATTCCTTGCATCACTTGTTGGGTTGGGATTATCACCACTTGTAATGGAACGGTTACAAAAGACGACAATTATTGGGATATTTATATTGATTGCTTACATTATGATTAGTATTGCAAGTGTACTATTTATTACGTGTACGAGTGTGGATGCGTTTTATGCAGAGTGGATTTTGATGAATGTGGCAGGAGTTATTGCTCAGGGTGGTGTGTTTTTGTTGCCTCCTACAGTCATGGATTCAGAGTTGGAAGATTATGTGTGGACAGAGACGGAAGTTGAGCTGCAGGAAGGTGAAGATGAAGGTAGTGTACCACTTGTTGCATTGGGTAAAACTGATCAGTTGGATGTCAAGTAGTTTTAAAAAACTTTTTTGTTTGTATTTTTTGAAATGGATCCGTTTTCAGATTCTGTTTATTCTTCACTTTGGCATACTTCAAAAACCATGTCAGCTGAGCAGCAGTCCAATTTATTGTATCATGTGATTGCAGAGGTTGCGAGATTGAAGGAACGTGTCGAACACTTGGAATCCAAGGTTGCTGCTCCTACTGCTGCTCCTACTGCTCCTGCTGTGACATCTCCTGTTACACTTGAAACCTCCTCTGCCGTAACCACCTCGCCTTCCATCGCTTTTAATGAGAATATCAACTATGTTTCCATGTTATTCGAACTCTATCAAAGCAAGTATTGGCCAATGCCACAAATCACCTATGAACGCACCACATCCGATGCATTCATTGCCACATTAACCCTTCCGAATGGCACATTGGTCAAGAGTGATCCACCAAGTTCAAGGAAAAAGACAGCCAAAGCATTACTGTGTTACAAAGTATTGGATATCCTCTATAGTCAACAAACAGAATAAAAAACTTTTGTTATTTGCATGACCACTGCATCTTTCCATTAATGTTCTGACCAGTGCAGACCGTTCCTTTTGTACATGGTTCAATGCGTGGTGGTGAGCAGTATTGGACAGCTGGTTGACCTGCATGTGTGGTACAATACGCGTTGATGGAAGGATCCATACATTGAGGGAGGAGTGGTGGGAGTGGAAGGAGGATCATGGCAAGGCTGGGAGTGATTAGGAGGAGGATGCATATACAGCGCATAATGATCAATTAGGTGACAAGAATATCACGTGACTGATGTGACTGTTTTGATTGATGACATGGCCACATCACGCTCAGAGAAAAAAAACATCTTTTCTTCCAATGTCTGAACCAAGAAGAAGTACTCGCAAGCGTACAGCAACCGTCACGTACTCGCCTGATTCTTCAGATGAAGAAGAGCGTGCTGTCCCTAAACGCGCACCTAAAAAGGCAGCAACTACCACACGATCCAAAAAGACAACCACTGCTGTTGCTGTCGCTGATGCCCCCCAAAGACGATCCAAAAAGGCAGCCACTGCTGAAACACCACCAACTCCGGAACCTATTGCTGATCCCACTACAACAGGAGAACATCGTCAAGCTCCATTTCGTACCACACCATCCCCCGATTTCCTCAAACGTATTCAACGTGCCCGTACACAACGCTTGTTCCTAGTCGAACGTAAACCAGTTGAAAACAATACTGGACAATTTGTCATCCTCGGATCCACGGGTAATGTCTATACAGTCACTATTCGCAACATTCCAAAATGTACATGTCCTGATATGCGAAACAAGAAGGATTCTCATTGTAAACATACATTGTTTGTCATGTTGAAAGTGTTGCGCGTACCCCATGATTCCTACTTGATTTATCAAAAGGCTTTATTGGATAGTGAGTTGACAGAAATGTTTAGTCATAGTGCACCTGATCCTACTGCATTGGCAAGTACAGAGTTGCAAAAAGAGTATGACAAGGTTACTGGAAAGGCTGTTGACAGTGGGGCTGGTGCTACAAGGAGAGTAGTGGAAGGTGATTGTCCTATTTGTTATGAAGAATTGGAAGAAGGTAAAGAGGAGCTCGAGTGGTGCAAGGTTTGTGGCAACAATATTCACAAGGAATGTGTGACAGAGTGGTTGAGATCGCCTAATGGGAGTAATACGTGTGTGTATTGTCGTGCTGTATGGGGTGGAACGAGAACTGTGCCTGCTAATGTGAAAAAGGTGAAGGGATATGTGAATTTAGGGGGAGCCGAGTGAGTTTATTTTGGAGTGTTCAAGGATTCCAATTGGCTCATGAGACCATCACAGACGGATAAAAGTTCTTGATTGTTTGACTCGAGTTGCTTGACTTTGTTTTTTGTGATGGCGAGTTCTTGTTTGGATGTTTGATGATTCAATGTTTCCTATGGGGAAGGGGTGATTAGTGTTTCTTACAATAGGTACATGCCTGCTCAAGTTCCCTTTTGCGCAGTTCGTAGCGTGCTTTGAGTGCCTGAAAAGCACTTTCCATCTTAAGAATGTGATCTTTTGCTTCCTTCAATTCTGCACTGAGAATATCCACAGACGCCTTGCTGCTTTCCAATTCCATCACCACATCATCCAACTGTTGCTCCAATCCATCCTTGTCCTTTTTGACTAGAGTACCCTCTTCAATAGCCTTGTCACGTTCCTCAGTCAATTTGTACTTTTCCATTTCAACACTCGTCATGAATTCCTGACTGGTCGCCTTGTACTCTTCCATAATCCTTTTTAATTTCTTCTTTTCTTCAATTTCCATCAACAGAGTTCCTTCAAGTCGTTTGATTTCCTGCTTGTCCTGTTCAACTTGCTTGTTCAATGCATCCAGTTGAGTCTGTTTATCACTTTCCACGCGATCCAACTCACTCTTGACACTTGCCAACTCTTCTTCATACTTGAAACGCTCTTTACTGACCTTGGCATCCACATCTTGTTGAGTGAATTTTGGAATACGTGATGGAGTAGCCCATTGAATACTCGTGTCCAATAAGAGATCTCCAACAAGGGAATCATCAGGCGTATCAGGCAATGGCATTTTAACAGCTTGTAAAAAGGAATCATCGAATGCAAGGTCCACGTCACCAAGTGGGTCAAATTCATCAAGGAGGGTTGGTCCTTTAAAGTCGAGTTTTTTGGGTGTAAGGTCAAGTAATCCAGTGGATTCATTTAGGAAATCATCTTCGTCGTTGTCTGGAAGGGGAAGGGGAATGCGTGCAGGTGTGAGCGTGGGAAATTGATCCATTATGGATTTGGACTTTTTAGTAGGGGATTCCATCTAGAGTGATCAGGTTAGGGTGGGATAGGATGGGTACTGGAGTGATGGTGGGCTGATTGATGGTCGTGGATGGTTCAAGTGGAGTTTTGCGTTTGAGTGGACTGGTGGTCATCCCTTTGTTTACACTTTTTCAAAGGAAAAAAAGAAATGAATCAATTGGAATTGTATAAAAATTACATTACTGGTGCATTGGACGTGATCCGATCCACACTGCGGGAATGTCAGGTACAAGTAGATGAAATTGGTGCTGCTTTGGGTACATGTCAACGTATCCATGCATCCACAGTACCAGTTGATTATATGGTACGCGTCACCCTGTCCCCTTTTACGCGTTTAGATTCCTGTTTCACCAGTAGCATTCTTCCCAGGCCATATTGATCCATTACAGCGTGTTAGAATTCATTTGGGTGACGATTGGTTTATATCAAAAACAGTATCAGATGCAATTGTTTACCTTGAAGAAAGGAAACAAGTGTATTTGGCTAGAATGGAGGTATTGGAGCGTGAAATGGAGTCATTGGAAGCCAAGAAAGTGGTTATGGAGACTATTGAAGAGCATGACAAGGCACAGGATGAGTTGGAAGTGGTGGAAATTCGTGAACCTGTGGAAGAAGAGAATGAGGTCAAGGAGGGGGTGGTGGAGAAGAAGGAGGAGATGGCTGTGGAGGACAAGCATTGGTTATCAGAGGAAGATAAGGAATTTTTGAGGCAGTTGCAAGCATTGGAAGAGGAACTTTTGGAATTAGGAGAGGATGGTGATGAAGACAGTGAGAGTGCCGATAATGAGGAGGAAAGTGACAGTGGTAGTGACGACGACCGTACTAGTGACCATAGTGACGACATCAAGGGTCGTAGGGTGAGGTTTGCACCAGGAACATCACTAGAACGTGTTCGTACCATCTCTGAACACAGTTCCAGCTCAGATTCCGATTCCGACAATGGCCCACCCCTTGCTCTACGCGTAGTAGAACACAAAGACACTGCATCACTCCTTACACAAGAATACCAACAATCCAAACAGGCCATGTTGGCACGTTACGGAAACCTTACCAATGCATCCATTATTGAAGAAACTATCCTTCCAGACCCTGATCCACCACAGCAACAAACTCAGACACCTCCTGCACCTCCAAAAGTATCCAGATTCATGGCGCAACGCATGGGTCGCTCATGATTCATTTAATGTGCAAGTATCCACGCGTATTAGAAATAAATGCCCTCAACCTCTCCTTGAATTGCATCTGAGGCTGTCTATTCACCAATCCCAACACATGTTCATTACCTTGAGGCATGTCAGGGACTCCCAGTTGTTCAAATCCACTTATCAATTGTTGTTGGACAGTTGGATCTGCTTGTCCTACTACATGTCGACTCAATTCCATAAATGTGTTGTGTCGTGCAATCAGTAACCAGTACCATGTATCACATACCATATCGATTAAATCACTATTAATGTCTTTGAAGAGCATCACATTGACAATTGTTGTTAGAAATGTGTCAAGGGGTGTCGACAGTCGTTCTTGATAGTGTCCTTTTCTCATTAATGCAAATGCGTATTGTGAGAGTGCACTAATGGCACATAGTGACCATCTGGATACATCGTAGAGCGGGTGATTGATACCAAAATTGAGGGATTGGATGAGGGTGGAAAAGAGTTCATCTGGCAAATGGATGAGTTGATCTTGGTGGAATTCAATCACATCAGACACGAGTTCCATGTACTTGATGGATAATTGTGGAATATCAAGGAGGTCCATTGTGATGAGAGGAATGAGTTGCAAGAGACCATAAAAGACAATTTGAGAGATGGCGATGGTGCCTTTGGGTTGGGAGGAAGGTCGATCAAAGTCACCAAATTCTGTTGCCATCAAATTGGACAATAGTTCAATGAGACCAAGTATACTTTGCTGAGTATCCTGTATGGTTAATTTGGTACGTGATTGATCAATGCTAAAGTGCTGAATGACATTTGCAGTGATTTGGAGTGATTGGTCGAGTTCTTGTGGTGTAAATTGAGTGAAATCCATACATTTGTAAAAGACTGAAAAGAGTTGAATGACTGCCAAGTGAACATCCATTTGAGATTTGTGCATTTGGACCAATTGCAGGAGCAAGTCGTAGTACTGACGAACAATAGCAAAGATGTGGCGAGTGTTGGTTTCGTCCGTTGCTTCAATCATACCCGTGAGAATGTCCAAGAGATCCAGGACATGATTACTTTGACCAGAGAGCTGTTGATGGTGCATGGCAATCACATGAGCAACCAAATTAAAATAGTGTTGCTTTTTGTTGGTGGAAGCAGAGTGAGAAATGGCTGAAACGACCATTTCCATCATTTTACCATGAACAGATTCAGGAAACTGTCCAATGTTTTCAAGGATAAATGTCACGAATGCACTAAAAGACTCCAGTTGAGTGAGTGATTCACGGATTTCACGAGATTTGCTAAATGTTGAAATGAGTCGAATGATTTGTTCAAGGACAGTCACTTCTGCATTCCACTTGATACACATGGCATGAGAGCGTTCAAGGAAGAATTGAACAAGAGTCGAGCCTTGAGGTCGTCCAAATACATCAAAGATGCTTTGACTAATAGGCGTGTAATAATCTCTCTTGTCTAAAAGGAGGTAGGTTTTGGTGATGCGTTCAATGGACCAAAAGAGTGTTTCCACCACCAAGGGACTCCAAGGCACACGTGATGAGGTGGTAGTGATCAATTCCAACCATGAAAAGATGGTTTGTACGAGTTGGACAAGAGGGTCGACATTCCCTTCTGGTAGTGTGTTGGAAGCATCCAAAAGAGATTCTGCAATCAATGGCTTTTCACTATCGCCTGCATCTGCTAGCACATTTGCTGCGATCAAGAGCAGCCAATGTACCTGTTCACAGAGTTGGATAAACGTGTCATCAAATGCATGCATGCTGTTGATTTGAGAGGCTAATTGATCCAATCCACGGTTCAATTCTACAAGTGGAAACTGTGGCTCCAACCGGGCAATCAAAGCAATGGCCACCAACTCTTGTTCGTATTCATCCCGGTCAGAGGGATTAAATTCTTCTTCTTCCTCAAAAGGATCCAATTTGCCAATCAACTTGATTTTGGCATGCATGTACACTTGAAACAATTGTGGCATGGTACTCTTCAAATAAGTACGAAGTGGTTGAATGGCTTCAGTTGGCTCAGCATCCGCAATGTACACGAGTATCCTGCTCCAAGTGGAAAGGAGGGTTGAGAAGGCTTCACTCAAAATGTCTGCTTGCTCTTGATCATTCATTTCCACCATTTTGGTTAGGATGTAAGTGAAACACTCTCTCATCGCTTGAAGCAAGAGAGGTGCTTGTGATGCGCTGGTCCAGTCCAAGAGGTCAGAGGAGGTGACGAAGCGTGCCATCATGTCCGTACATCCTTGCACTTGACTACCATTTTCACTCTCCTTTGAGGTCAATTCCAATTGTACCAATTCACTCAATTTCACAATTACTCTATCCATGTAGGCATACTTGACACTTTGATCCCCTGCAAATACCTTTTCATGCAATCCACACAATTGAATCAGACATGCTCGTGCGAATGGCGCCAACTGTTGATCCATTCGAGTCGCTTGATACACATTGCAAAAGAGATTCAGTGTTTCAGGTTGCAATAAAATGTGTGCCCACGTCGTAGGGAACTCTGGCGTCTTGTTCATCTGTTGGTCGTAACTGGGTACAAACAACGTACTCTTGTTCTGACTATTGTCCTCCACAAAACCCCAACACAACACACGTTCACATACAGATAAAATGGCTTCCACCAAAGATGTATCCCATTCACTCCTTGTACTACTGTAAAGTTCATTCAAGGCCAATTCAAATACTGGGAGCAAATAAGTGAATTGGAATTCCTTTTTGCACGCGTTATGCATATTCCATGATATTCTGACATCACTGGCACTTGGCGTAGCAGAAAACTCATCCAAAAGTGACTTGAATAACGTCATGGCTATCCATACACCAAAAGAAGACTGATTCTTGCATTCCTGAATACGATAAAACACGTCATTCCTTTCAAATGTAGTCATATCCACCCAAGTCTTTTTGATGATGATGGCAGTGGTGAGAAGTACTTGTTCACGTGCAAATCTCTGCATGGTAGGACGCGTAAATACGTAGGTGAGGAGGTAGTTGACGAGGGAGAGGAGAGTTGATTTGGATAATGTGCTGTATTCACGCGTGATGGCATAAGAGATTGCTGAAGCAGCGTGAAATTGGACCATTGGGAGGACGTGGATGTTGGTGCAGTGATCTAGGTGGGGATTAGGTAGAGATGAGAGGAAAGACTGACCGAGGAGGTATTGACATGCTGTGAGGTTATTGGGAGTCTTTTTAAACTCAATGAGGACTTGTTCGGCTGCATAACGCGTTGCTGGTACCTAGATGGATTAGATGACGGAGGATGAGGCGGGATTGCTTGGAAATCAGCACAAGCTTCCTCAATCTTGATTAGAAAATCATCCATGAAAAAAAGTTTTTTTTTGTTTACAATTTCTACTATCAAGCTGCATATCGATTAAACGTGCTTGCAAACAGCGCATTCATGGGCTTATCAGTGGACTTTGCGTAGATGGACTGCTGAGCAGGTGTGAGATGAGTAGTCTGTCCCTTGATTTTCTTCATGATGGTTGCAGCTTCAATTGGAACACTGCTTGAACTGGAGGTCTCTGCATGCTTGCGCTTCTTCTTTTTAGATTTGATGGGAGCATCAATTAACCTCGTTCGTTGATTCTGCAACTCTGATTCATCTGGATTGAGGTAAATAAAGGATTCCTTTGGACGTTCTTGGTCACATTTTGGACATGTTGACCATTCCAACTGCTTGATGGCATCCTCACTTGCAACACAGCCACATTCCACATTCACCATGAATTTACGAGTTCCATTCATTTCAGCAAGTGTGTAAGAACAAATGAACTTTGATGGAGGGAGTTGGTGGTTATTTGGTGTGGATGCAGTGGATGGAGCTGGATGTGGAGTAAGCTGCAATTGAATCACATCCTTCCTATTGGTAATGTGTGGAAATTCCCCTAGTGATTTGCTCTTGGTCAACAGTGCTTCCAATAGTGCATCATAGTTGAATAGATTACCCAATTGATCTGCAACCAGAGGTTCTCTCAGTGGTTCCTTGGAGAGTGAACAAGTGAACCATTTGATGATTTGAGTTTCAAGTGCATCTTGTTTGATGGTTTTAGGTTTGGATTTGACCAGATCGGTTCGTTTTGGAATGGATCCACCGTCACAGCCCATCACACTGGATTTCTAAATTCGAAAAAAAATCAGCTAAAATTTTTTTCTCTTTGCATAAATTTTTCGCCGGCCCCCAAATCCCCCCACTTTTACATTCCACAGCACAACAGCAAGATGTCCGTATTACTGAACTTAATTCCTCCCTCTATTGCCATCCCTGCCGTCCTTACGGGCGTCACCATCCTCCTCATGGCCCGTATCCGTCCTCCCCCTGAAATCCAAGACATTACTTCCATTGGTTTCTTTGATACCCTCAATCTCATCTTCCAGAGCATGACCTTTGAGCAATATGCTGCCAGTGCCAAGTACTACATTGGTGACCCACTCCGTCGTGTCTATTTTGGTGGTCGTTGGATGGTATTGGCATCAGCTCCACTTCATGGCAAGAAAATGTACTCCAACCCTGAAATATTTCGTAAATGGACAGGTGACCGTGGCAGAAGAGAAGGTTTGGTCTACGAGTACTTTGGATTGAACATTGTTGGTACAAATGATGACGTTTGGCGCAAGTACAAGCGTTCCATGAACCCAGCCTTTCAAAAGCTGTTTCCGACCTCCCTCTTTCGTGAATTGGCTGAGCTCATGGTTACACATTGGGACAAAAAAGTGGACAAGGGTGAACCAATTGAGATTACCAACTACATGACGCGTATCACCTTGGATGTATTGGGACGCGCCTTGTTTGATGTTCCATTCGATACATTGAAGGATGACAAGGAACCTCGTATCGTGACCCTTTACCACTACTTGATGTCTGGGTTCTCTAATGCCAAGTACTTTGTCATTCCTTTTCTTGACAAGAGATGGAACCCATACAGGAAGCCTTATTATGATGCCTGTGATGAAATGAATGGCATCTTTTTGAGTATTATTGAAGACAAGAAGAAAGCTGTACGTGAAAGAAGGGAAAAGGAAGCTCGTGGTGAGGTTGTGGAGCAGTCCAAGAAGGAAAAGGATTTGCTTACGTTGATGCTCGAGTCTTTCTATGATGAAAGTGACTCTGAACTCTCTAATGAAGAAATCCGAGCAAATTTAGCCACACTTTTCTTGGCTGGACACGACACCACTGCCATTGCACTCACTGCAGAAATCTACTATTTGGGAATGAACCCGGAAATACAGGCCAAGGCTAGAGAAGAGGTATTCAGCATTGTACCAAATCCAGAAGACATGACCCCTAAAACCAAGTTGCCTTACTTGGAAGCCGTCATCAATGAATCACTCCGCCTTCATCCACCCACCAGCATGCTTCCCTTGAGACGCGTAGGACAGGAAACCGTGTTGGAAGGCGCTGATGGCCACAATCATGTCATTCCAGAAGATACTCAAATGTCCTTGTGTGTGAGATCTCTTCAACGCAACCCTCAAATCTGGAAGGATCCTGATGTCTTTGATGTAAACAGATGGCTTAATGTGGAAGGCAACATTCTTGATCGCACTGGATACCTTCCATTTGGTGCTGGTGCTCGTATTTGCATTGGAATGGCTTTTACCCTCTTGGAACAGCGTGTGATCCTTGCCACGTTGCTTCGCAAGTACACTTGGACCATTCCATCTGATACGATTCACAAGGACAGAGTTATGAACAAGGGAATTTTTATCCTCAAACCACTTCCAATGGACGTGAACTTTCAACACTATCATCGAGAATAAAGCTATTCAATTATCCCCGTTGTCCTTCTTCTTTTTCTTTTGAGTGGTGGTGAAGAGCGTCGTGGTCGTCCAAGGATAATTCCAAGTTCATGTTGTTCAGCTTGCAGTTGCTTGGTCAGTTTGCTCAATTCCTCCAAATCTTGTTCTATTTTTCTCTTTCTCTACATTGAATCAGCTCATCAAAAAAAAAGTTTCGTGTACCTCCAAAGCATCAGGCAACTCTCTTTCAATCTCAACCAAACGATTTTGCCGTACCTTGTAAAGCTCATCATCCAACCTTTTCTGAAGTGCTGTATCTTGTGCACCTTTGACTACAACCTGTCAATTCACTTATGTTGTGTACTTGCTTATCTTCCATACAATGAGCGCATGGCCATCACCATAGGAGATCAACCTGCTGGAATCCCTTGGATCAACACACACTCCATTCACGCGCTTGGGATGAGCAGCAACCTCCAGCACTCCATCCAATGTGTCCTGGTCCCATACAAGCAAATACTCATTGAATGATCCTATCAGAAACTCACCATCCATCACACTAGCGTATCCAGTCAATACAGGACGCCTCGACCATCCAAATGATTTGACAAGGCTGCGAGTCTTGAGATTCCACATTTCAATTGGTCCACCTTGATTCCCATTCCAGGAAATGAGTGCAAATTGCCTGTTCAAATCACACGACAACCCCACAAACCCTGGATCCTTATCTTTTTGCCACACAATATTCATCTCACTACTATATTGTAACTTGAATAGTAGGATGCAGGAATTCGAAGGGCTCCTCCTTCTTCTATTGCCTGCAATCAACACATGCTCTTCATCCACCACCATACAATCTGTCTTGTCATCATCAAATGCTGTGGTTTCACCCTTTGCACAAACACGTTCGCGAGAATCCTAACCAATCAGAGTTTTAGAGTGGAAATACTTGCATGAATGACAAGGGAAGTATTCGCCACAGCAAATCTGCTACAATTCAACGTGAACACCTTCTTGGCACCAAACCACTTGAAGTACTGACTCGTTTTACGAAACTTTTTCAGCTTTTTGAACATCTAGTTGATAAGTGCAGGGTGCATTGAGAGTGTTACAGTAGTATCAAAGATATGACCGAATTCGTCCCCGCATACCAACAGTTTTGGAAGGGTTGGATGCCAGTCGAATGAAGCATGCGCAGTCATGTTTTTGAACTCTGCTATGCGTTCCCAAGCCTAGTTGGGTCAGATCAGAATGGCGTGGCAATACTTGAGTGTCAAAAATAATGGCGTAATTGCGGTTGGTTTGTGCAGCAAATCTCTTGCCATCAGGTGAAAATGATCCCTGCGTTACTTGGATAGCATGTCGTCCATCCTTGTTGGAAATGACGCTGACTTGATTAATCTGTTCAAGAGCTAATGGTGACATACAAAGGATGATGCAACGATGTCTGAAAACACATCTCATGAAATTGTACACTTGGAGTGGTCATTGGGATCTCGCCTCAATTGATCCCTACTGTCTCGCCATCCAGGTAACTCTCCCCCACACATCTCCATCTTTAACCCCCCCTCCTTAGACTGCACTTGGCCTTGGTGGCCATGAATATAGTGTCATCCACTCCAACAATCCCTACATTTCAGATACAGGGGAATTACCAGTGATTGAGCACCAAGACACGCTCATCCATGGTCCAAGACGCGTCCTCCAATTCCTATCATCCTCAAAATTCACACTAGATGCATCCCTCACACCCACAGAATCTTCAGATTCTTCAGCTTTGATTGCAATGGTGACTGAATCACTCCAAGATGCCCTCCTTTACTCTTGGTTTGCTGATGAGACGAATTACACGTCAACTATTCGTCCACTTTATGGCAACATTCTTCCACTTGCTGTCAGGTACATTGTTCCCTTCAAACTCGTAGCATTTGCAAATACGCGTCTTGGTAAATATGAATTTGTTGAAGAATTGGAAGCCAGTGCATTGGGTGATTGGGATGAGAATTGTGATCATGAGACGACATTTGAAATGCTCAAAGTGCCTGAAGTGTACAGACAGGCATGGAAGACTTTTGCTGCTTTGAATGCAATTCTGGACAAGAAGCAGTTTATGATGGGCAAGGATGTGCCTACTTTGGTTGATGCTGTTGCATATGGCTTTTTGGCTTTGCATTTGTATCCAAAGTTACCTAATGGGTATTTGAGGGAAGTGTTGATGAGAAGGTTTGAAGGCTTGGTCAAGTATTGTGATAGGATGAGAGGGTTGAGTAGCAAGTGGAGTGTACCTGTTGGTGTGACGGATGCGTCATTGAATTGGGCATTTTTGAGAAGAGAGTGGTGGGAAAGTAGGTTAAAGAGCAACAAGGTGCAGGATAAGCAAGTGGCAGCTGATGTGAGGGAGGGAAGGGTGAGAGCATTGACAATTGCTGGGTCTGTTGGTGTGTTTCTAGGGTTTGTCATGTGGAATGGAATTGTTCAAGTGGATTTGGGCAGCAATGATGTGGGGGATGGCGTGATTAGTAGTGAAATCGAGTCTTTATAAACAAAAAGCCACTTGGATTAATGAGCGCCAATCGTATCAAAGAAATCCATGCTCATCATGTGCAAGCGTTGCAACTTTTTATCTTCTGGGAGGGAGGACATGTAGTATTCATTGGGAGTGGTACCATGGAATGCAGTAATTAAACTAGTGATTTGAGCAATCATTTCAACATGAGCAACGTGGATTTTGAGTTGACTGTGAGTGGGAGATTGAGACAAGAGTTGCAAGAGCCTTCGCATATCTTGCAAAAGTTGGTCCAATTGATCAGGGACAAGTGTACGGTTTTTGAGTTGATTAAACTGGTCAGGGGCTTGCGATACGATACGAATGTAATCCATAAACATGCCACCACCAGTTTCCCATGATCCAATTTGACTAGTATCCAAACGATTGAACAAATCAGCCAACTTTGCAGTGGTGCCTTGGATAATCATGTCTGGTGCAATGCAAGTGACGATGGTATCATGAGCTGCATTCCAATCCTTTGCAAGAATGTAGTATTCTGCTTCAAGTGGAGTATCGTCTTCATACTTTGCACGAGTTGCCTTTGCTTGAAGGATCCATGATTCAGGAACAGCAAGGGTATGAATGACAAACGCTTCTTGGTCATTGAAGAGTTGATCATGATTGGAGGATATGGTGACATGACGACCAATCATATCCAAAAGGGCTGATTGACGAGCATCAGGGTCACTGAGATGCATCAATACAAACACTGCATAATGCCACAAACCAATGGATTCCAATTGAAAAGCAAATTGTAAGCATAAGGATTCAGATTTGTTGCTGTAACCATAATCAGTGCGATCAACAAAGTCACGAACATGCAATTGACCAAATAAGCGAGCCAATTGCCAAGAAAGACGAACGTTGAATTTGAAGGAGGAAAAGGTGTCAGTGATAAGGGTGTCTTCAAGCAAGTGCGTTTCATCCATGGTCATTTTCATGAAATGGTAAAGGAGATCAAATTCAGTAGCAGTGTTGGACGTAACGTAATGAACATGGGGTTTAGGAAAGTACGGATGATCATGAGCCATCAAATCATCAAATAAATGACAGGCCTTGACCAAGGATTCTTCCTGACCAATCCCATACCAAAGCAAGAGCCCAAGCATGCGTTTCCAATCAAGGGTACGATCCACGCCATCCAACGTGCTGGTTTCACCATACAATTGTAGGCCTTGAGCAACATTTCCAGCTAGAATTTGGTAGATGGCTTGACATCCTTTTGGAATGTGTTGCAAGGCTTTGCTGGTGTTCCAAAACTCTAATTGCTGAAGCATGTCACGACGAAACACAACATCACTGCTGGATTGAGCCAACAAGACGGATAATCGAAGGTCACGAGCCTTGACGGCAGCTGAACATGCTTCTTGAATCTGATTACTCGAAAGGTAGTTGAAAATGACGTTAAAGTGAGCATTTGCCCCTGTATCACGACGCACATCATTCAAAACCAAAGGAATAAGAACTTGTTTGAGCCATGCAGAAAGTTTGTCTTTGCGTATGGCTTCATAGGCACGTTCACCATGCATGGCCAAATGATCAGGTAGAGTGATGGGATCAAACAAGGCACAACCAAGGGACCACACCATCTTTTCATGAGCAGTGAGTGACAGTGATTTGTAAATGATGTTGAAATCACTAAACTGCAAGTCATGAGTTGGTTGTACTGCTGGAACACCTTGTTCATCTAAAGCACACTTTGATAACTTGCACTGTACTTCAATGGCAGCTTGGTGAACATGAGCCAAGGGATCAACATTCAATTTGGTCATGATGATTTTGTTACGAGAAGCCTTGGAGTCCTGAGTGTCAGCAGCACGGAACATGAGCAAGCCATTAGGTCCCCATCCTACACGAAAACTCCTTCCCATGGAGAGACCAGCATCCACCAGGCAACTGGAACGCTGATAAGTCAAGGAATGTTCATAATCCACTTTAAGGTATTTAGTACCACTGGCACTGGTGGATTGCTTGGTCATGTTGCTATGAATGCTGCGATCTTCATCAATGTCTTGAAAGAGAGGAACAGTTGGTCGCTTGGCAGATGTACTACGTGCCTTGGATGTATCTGTTACCTTGGCAACAGGAGTAGGATGGTAAAAGTGGTTCATTGGTTCCATGGCTGCATTGGATGGGCTGAATAAGGATTGGCGTGGTGGTAAAGTGGCGGCACGAGAATACTCTGCAACAGGCTGTATTGGAGAGAAGGTTGCGTCTGCTCCCATGGATTCATCATCGGCATCTTCATAACTATCCGTGCTCATGTCACTATCTTGCAGGTTGTCAAGGAATAGGTTGGGTGGGGAGTCGTCATCATCATCATCTTCATCTTCATCGCTGCTAGAACCAATTTCTTCTTCATCATCCTCAATAAAAGTGACTTGCTTCTTCTTGTTGATGGCTTTTGAAATGACCTTTGGGATAGGAGTAGCCTTGGTTCTTTCCAATTGAGCAAGGTAATCAGGATCAATCTCAATAGTGTCCATATCGTCTTCTTGAACGCCATAACGAGTAAAATGCTCGACCTTGAAGATCCAAATGCCCGTATCACCAACGTAATCAACGAATTCCGTGTCAGGAGTGGTCCTCAAACGCTTGACATGTTGAGCGAACCTTGGATCAGAAGGATCAGTGATGGGACGTCTAGTGGAACGATCAACAACCCAAACACGTTCAATGCTGATGATGGCAGGGACATTGAGTCCACGTCCACGTTCAGGTTTAGTCACTTCGTCAGGGTAAACTGTACAACCCTTCTTTTCAAAATTAATCAAGTGGCCTGCAATGGAATTCAAGGAAGGAACAGTGGTCAAATCCACAGGTTGCAAGAAGCGAACTTGTCCATGCTTATGGCGACCCACGGTGAAATCAACAACTGCACGCAGTTCATCCTTGGACATTTCACGCAATTGTTCATAAGTGGGAGACATCCAATAGTGCTCTTCATCAGAGTCTTGTCGAGGTGCTGCTGCAACTGCTTTGATAGGTTGAGGTTCAGGAGTGGTAGTCTTCATTTCTTCAACCGCTGCTTCAGGTGCTTTAGTTTCTCCTACTTGCAAATCTTGTAAAATCTTGGCAGTATCCAAGGTCAACTGTTTGACACTTGGCTTGGGGATCAAAGCATCACGATCAGGAGTTTTGGAACTCAAAATAGGGTTGGCAGTTGGGGTAGTGGGTGCACGCATGGGAGCAGCAGTTGCGAAGCCACGCAACTTCTTGGTTTGAGAGACATGAGGTGTGGTCTTGAAGTAAGGAACATCAGCTGGTTTCTTTTGTTGATCAGCCAATTCTTTTGCAACAGTTTCACTAGATTTGATGTTGCTTTTGGCGGCCTCTTCAGCAGCAGCAAGTGGAGTCACAAAGAGGGGATTGTTGCCATAAGGTGTCTTGTCCACAGCAGAAATGACTGGTGCCATACCAGCAGCAGGAGGTGCTTGTGAAGCATTGGATGCTCCAAACATACCACCAGAAGCACCAAACGTACTGGTTCCTGTTGCACCTCCAAACATGCCACCACCTCCAAACATACCGCCAGTTTGTTGTGTAGCAGCAGGTTGTTGTCCGAACATGCCAGTAGTAGATTGTTGACCAAACAACCCGGTAGTGGGTGCAGCAGCAGTAGTGGATCCAAAAAGACCAGTACCAGCAGGTGCGGTGGTCGCAGCTCCTGTTCCAAATGAAAAGGGTTTGGCAGGCTGGGTAGATGTGGCAGCACCACCACCAAAACTAAAACCAGGAGTAGTTGTTGCAGGCTTTTGTTGTTGAGCACCAAAGCTAAATGCTGTGGCAGGTTGGGCAGGTTGAGCAGCTTGGCCAAATGCGCCTCCAAACGTAGTAGCAGGTTGAGCACCAAATCCAGTGGTCTGTTGAGCTGGTTGTGCACCAAACCCAGTACTTGCTGCCCCACCAAAAGTAAAACCACCAGTAGCGGCAGGTTGTTGTGGTTGTTGAGCACCAAAGGAAAAGGCAGGTTTAGCAGCTGCATTGGATTGACCGAATAAACCTCCACCAGTTGTGGCAGCAGGCTGAGCACCAAACATACCTCCAGTTTGTTGTGGTTGACCAAACCCAGTTGCTGTGGTCTGACCAAAGCCAGTAGAGGGAGTTGCAGCAGGTTGACCAAACAAGGATGTACCAGTTCCAAATCCTGTACTAGGAGTTGTAGTACCAAATGCACCAGCGGTGGCTGCTGGTTGACCAAACCCTCCTGCAGCTGGTTGTGCTTGACCAAACAAAGAAGTACCAGTAGCTGGTGCACCAAACCCAGTTGTTTGTGCTGGTTGTTGTTGCCCAAAACCCAATGTAGTCTGACCACCACCAAGTCCAGATGTTTGACTGAACCCACCTGCTTGTCCTGCTAATTTCTTGCCAGCTTGATAATCTGCCCAGCGAATTTCTTCAACAGACCAGTTGCGATAAGCAGGCATGGCAGCGATTGTTTGGAAGAGCGAGAGATTGCCTTGATTGTCACGATCTTGGAACACACTGAATGCTAAACATGGTCAATTCAACGCGTATGATGTGAGCACGTACGTGGTCCATTCACAGGAGGAGCATTGGGTTGTGAGGAGCCTGCACCAAAGGTGGAGGCAGTTGGACCTGCTCCAAATGTGTTTGTAGTTGCACCACCACCAAAGACACTTGCAGTGGGTGCAGCACCAAAGACAGATCCACCTGAAGGCTGTTGTCCAAATGGTGTTGTAGTTGCTGGTGTAGCACCAAATCCAGTGGAAGGCGTTGCTCCTATACCTTGATCAATCAACACGTGAATGACGCGTCCTTACCAAATCCAAATCCACCAGTTGCAGCAGGCGTGGCTAGTGAAGGGTTAATCGAGGAGAGATTGGATAATGTACTTGATCCGAACCCACCAGCACCAAATGTAGGTTTTTGTTGTTGCGATTGACCAAAGAGGGATGTGCCTCCACCCCCAAACCCGGTAGATGGAGTTGCTGCTCCAAATCCAGTGTTGGCAGGTTGTGCTGCACCAAAACCTCCACCGCCAAAACCAGTGGATTGCTGTGGTTGTTGCTGTTGTTGACCAAAGCCACCACCAAAGGCGTTGGTGGTTCCACCAAAGGCAGAAGGTTGTTGCTGCTGTTGTTGATTGGTGCCAAAGCCTCCAAATCCACCAAAACTCATTTAATTTTTTGTGAAAAAGTTTTATCTGGATGCTCTCACCTTGTGTGCCGTACACCACATGCCACCACTGATGAGGAGAAGTAACCAAGGCCAATCCATCATGTGCAGTGGTAATTCTACAAGTTTTTCCACACCATAAAGAAAGAGAAAGATGGCCCCAATAGCACGAAAAGGTTCGACATTTCCAACAGTAGCAACTGTTATAGTGACTGTATGACTGATCAATGCAACCAACTGCCAACCTACATACCTCCAATTGATCAAGAGCTGTCCACTGATGCTATGGAACCGCCATACAGGGTCATCCATCCAATACTTTGATGCTTTGATTGAAAGTGCAAGGTGATAAACGATGGGACAGAGTACCAAAACACCAATTCGAAATGGCTGAACAAGTCTCTTCATGGGTGAGTGTATGCTCAACGCATAAATGCCCATGAAGAGCAGAGAGGTAAGCATGGAGGTGAGTAAAGCATCATTCGAGTTGAACCCCATAATCAACAGCATTGGGTAAACGTACATGCTGAATCCGGTGGCACAAAGGGTAGCTGCAACTGCCATGGTTCCCACAACAGTGGCATGTAGCCAGAGTGCAAGGGCACTTGATACTGTTGCAATGATCCAATTGAAACGCGTGTAAAACAGCAATTGATCCTCCCTTTGCCACTCCAACACATGGCCAGACGTGTAACGCACTTCCCAGGGCAACTTGGTAACCTCTGTATCGCAATCCATACATCTTCCCACCAACCAGTAAATAACAATGGGATAAAGATACAAGTTGAGTGCAAATGTACACATCATGCAAAATAAACCTGTCAATCCAATGAAATCTCGTGATGCTGTACCAACAGGATAGGCAGGTGCCATCCTTAGCATCATCCACAAGGACAAAGCATATCCAAAACTCATCCACACAAAAGGAGGCAACCACTGTGTCAACACAAACGCATATCTATACAAAAGTACAACTGTAGCAATGCTGCCAAGAATGATGGATGCAAACCATACAATATCCATCAAAACAAACCATTTCTCACGTGCTTTGACCTCATCCATTTGTGAATGAAAAAGTCGCGCCTCGGACATCATGTCAACACCACGTTTTCACACTTTTTCACTCCCCTTCATCGCCTCATCACTCTAACGATCTTTCACGATATTTCTTAATTATGGCTTCCAAAGGATACCTTGATGACAAATCAGAGCGTAGAGATTCACTCCTCTCTGTGAACATTACGTCTCTTTCACGAATCTCTGAACGCATCCCACCAGCAGCCTACTTCATCATTGTCAACGAATTCTGTGAACGCTTTGCCTTTTATGGAAGCACTCAAGTGTTTCAAAATTACATTCAGTTCCCAGCTCCAGATCCCTCCATCCCTCGTGATTCTCCAGACTTTCAAAGCGGTGCACTTGGTATGGGCCAAGCTACAGCCACAGCTCTCAATCAATTCTTCACTTTCCTCGCTTACCTTACCCCTATTTTGGGTGCAGTTATTTCTGACCAATATTTGGGCAAGTTTAGGACGATTGTAATCTTTTCTGTTGTGTACATGATTGGTTTGTCTGTATTGACGGCCACTGCCTCTCCTGCTTCCTTGTCTGCAGGTTATGGTCTTCCTGGTTTGATTGCTGCAATGGTGATTATTGGTTTTGGTACAGGTGGTATCAAGTCCATTGTGTCTCCTATGGCTGCAGATCAATTCAAACACCAACAACCTGTGGTGAAGGTTATTAAGGGTGAGCATGTCGTCATAGACCCTGATCTATCCATCCAGCACATGTACAATTGGTTCTATTGGGCCATCAACGTTGGTGCTATGATGGGTGGTTTGATCACTCCTAAATTGGAGCATTTGATTGACTTTTGGATTGCTTTTCTCGTTCCAACCCTCATGTTTGCAGTTTCTTTGATTGTGTTCATTAGTGGAAAGAACCTTTATACCCGTGTGCCACCTGAAGGCAGTGTGATTGTAAAAGCATGGCGTTGTTACCGTGGTGGTCTCAAACCACAACATGTCACCATGGCCAATGGAATGGTGGATCCTTCACGTTCATGGGACGATAAATTCATTACTGAACTCAAACAAACTGTCATGGCATGCAAAGTATTCCTTCCCATGACCATTTACTGGGTGGCCTACTCTCAAATCTTTACCAATCTCATCTCTCAAGCCGCTTTGATGGATCGCCCTGCTGCCGTTCCCAATGACATTATGGGTAACTTGAACCCCATCTCCTTGATCCTTTTCATCCCTTTGATGGATTACTATGTTTTCCCCGTGTTGGCACGCGTTGGCATTGAATTCTACCCCATCAAGCGTATCACAGTTGGCTTCATGATTGCTGCCATCGCCATGGCTTGGTCAGCTGGTGTGCAGTATGCCGTGGACACTAACCCTGAAAAGAGTGTCAGTGTATGGTGGCAAACTCCAAGTTATGTGCTCATTGCACTCTCAGAGATCTTTGCTTCCATTGCCTCCATTGAATACTCTTACTCTCATGCTCCACAATCCATGAAGTCCCTCATCTCAGCCTTTTCTCTCTTTCCCAACGCCTTGGCAGCTGTCATTGGCATCCTCATGGCACCCTTGGCTGTACGAGAGTACATTATGGGCATGTACATTGGAATTGCTGTTGCTAGCACACTCATGGGCATTGCATTCTGGCTCATGTTCCGTCATTATGATGAAATTGACAAGCAAATCAGGTTCTCAAAACACACCACTGAACAACAAACTGAATACGCATTCAAAGGACAAGAAAAGGCAAAGGCAGGTAACGTGTAATGTGTTGAATAATGCTGTTTTAATGAACTCACTTTTGCTTATCCCCTCCAACTCTCCATGTGTTTACCAAAAGTCACTTTTCCCTCCCCTCATGTAATCAACCACTTCATCTGAATCGTATTCATCGGATGTAAAGTCAAAATCAGCAACACGGCCACGACGACGTGGTCCAGGAGGCAGTTCAATCTCATCATTCCCAGCTTTTGGCACCAACTTTGGATAATTGTCCATCTCTTGTGCAACATTATTTAACCGTTCCCTAACCGTAAGAGTCTTGTCATCCAATTTGACA
This sequence comes from Acaulopage tetraceros, assembly GCA_004114255.1. Classification (NCBI taxonomy): domain Eukaryota; kingdom Fungi; phylum Zoopagomycota; class Zoopagomycetes; order Zoopagales; family Zoopagaceae; genus Acaulopage; species Acaulopage tetraceros. The sequence continues at coordinate 88,331 of QZWU01000004.1, forward strand.
ATCTTTTGCAAAATACTAGACTCACTTGACTTTTCACGCTGATTCATATTGTAGGCAGCAGTAGTCAAGATTTCAAATGCCGACGAAAAGGCATGTTTAACACGATTGAATGCATGTGAGCCTCGTGCCACATCATTCTCAGAGTTTTCTGGGTCACGGACACACAGGTTATACTTTTGTGTTGGTCGTGGGTAAGGGTGCATGTCTCTCCAATCACGACTGTTCTTTGAGAAATATCGACCGTTCCCTTTGACACAAATGCCAACTTGCTCATGTTGAAACTCGACACCGTAAAACTCAAAGAATTCGATTAAAAGGACGCCAAGGTTGTCTTCAGGCTTCATGCGGCCCGATTGTATCACTTCATGACGCTGAAGGAAACTGACCACCAAGATAACAAGAGCATAGGAGCCAAGACCACCAAGATAAACTTCGTTCAAGGAACGTTGAGATAAGAATTGTTTGAGGACGAGAACGAGGTGCTGTGTTGCAGGGAACTTGCGAATCAAATCTTTGATGGCATTGGAGGATTGTACGCCATTGGTCACGTTGAAGCTCACATCAACTGGTAAACCTGTGATTTTGTCTTCAAATTTAACAATGGGAACCGTGGCATTGGCAACAACGTTGACGCTCTTGCCCACGTCATTACGTTTCAAGGCAGCTGCAAAGGAATAGAGGTAGTTGCGGGAATTACGACTCGTGTCACTGTAAACGATGGCAACATCGATATCACTAAATGGATTAGATTTTTTTTGATGGTCATGAGCTTACCTAGCGGGCAAATAGAGCTTGGTTTCAAAGCTTCCGTACACCAATACGCGTGCATCAGGCCACAGGGACTTTGCAATGATGGATATCCGGTCAATGACGAATAAACGAGCCTTTTCCTCTGATTTGGAAGGTGAAATGTAGTCTATGAATTCCACAATTTCATCATGTAAGCTAAGAGGATGAGTGGGCATGCGATGAACGAGTGTGGTACAATCGACTGGGACGAGTGTAATTGACGCGTCTAGTTTTTTCCTTTGACCAAGGTGCATTGAGCACACGACTAATCTCATCAACGAGATCATCATCTTCATGAGGACGCTTGAGATTGATGCGCTCCACGACTGGCATCTCTGGTGGTGGGGAGTGGTCAAACGCAATGAAATCTTCCATCATCAAAAAAATGTTTTGAAAGGAAATCTCTGATGGACGAGTTGATGTCACAATGCGTGCAGGAAATTGCACTATTAGGCCAACAAGGTAAAGTGGTGGGAATGAATCTGGATGACTATGGATAGGATGCACGTATGCTCGATTGAGGGAATTGGTGGCAGCATTGCCTTCAAAGCGAAATGGAATGTCATTTGGATCAAGTAAGCAATTGAGCCTTGAGGATGACGCATTTGCCAATTACATGCAAGAATTCCTCAAAAATCATCCGCATATAGTGGTGCAAGAGGGTGAATCGGTACCTTTTTGCAAGACATTTTACATAACAGGACTAGGGAAGCGTGTTTGTGGCCACTGAAGCGAGGCGTAGGCAGGCACTCAAGGCTCCATTGGATGCAAGTTATGCTACTATACTTGCTGACCAGAGTATAGGTTACAACCAGTGCACTCGCTTACAAAATACTTGAAGCCATTTCTGTTAAAAAGGAACAAGGTGTCCCTCAATCTGAACTCTCTGTCCTCCTCAAGATTGACCCAAAGCACCTCTTTCATGGTCTCAAAACCCTTGAAAGGCACAATCTGGTGGTTAAAATACCTATTCTGGTGGAACGGACTACAAGTAATTTGCTCATTCATCAACAGTTTGCTCACAACTATGTGCCCAATCCAGCTCATGCAAACGTGGACATTCTCAACTTTCGACAGGCTCTGTTTGAAAAACTACGTGCAGCCACCAACCAGACTCTACCTACAGAAGATTTATTGCATGCATTGGTTCCAAATGTGGAGGATAAGAAACGAAGATGGTTCAATTCACAACTCACCAATTTGACCAATCAAGGAATTCTGAAAAAATTGAATGCAATCGAGCACGTTGAAGGTAGAAAGAAGCCTGTTGTCACGCGATGCATTCAAATGATTCAAGAACCCACTGAAACCATTGTTGAAAAGACGTCGCAATCCCAACCAGAACTACAGATTGATGCTCTCAAACCACATTTACCCATGGATACGCAGATTGTGGACAAGATCAACGCATCAGGATCAAAGGGAATCATCATTGCAGATTTACATGCTCAAATGAGTTTCCTGAACTATCGTGTTTTGCAAAAGACCCTTGATGTTCTATTTGCATGCGGTTTATTCATCAAGGAAGCAGAGTTTCATGGTCGTGAACGTCATCATCGATATTATCCAAAACACGTTGAACCACAAATAGAAGCAGCTCAGACGGTTGCCATCAAACGTAAGCGTAAAGCAACAACGGAAGATGTGAAGGGAGAACCAGAACCAATCAAACGACGTTCCCAAGTCAGCTCCAATGCAGCCAAGCGACGCAGGATCTTTCTCGACATTTTACAAGCGCACAAGGTGGTGGAATTATCCATTGAACTCAGGCGACTTTATTACGAGCAGGTTGCACAATTGTATCCAGAACTAGGTGCATACGAAATGGATCGTAAAACCATGCTGTCTACGGCCACACAATTGGACATTGAAGGATCAGCTATCAAACTGACACTATCAGTACCCTTGCTCACAGGTTCTCATGCCACAAAGCACCTCCTCATACATCCAAGTGTGGATTTGAACAGCCAAATCGTTCAGGATGCCAAACGTCATCTCAGAGAACGTGCCATGTATGCTGTAGTTCCAAACGTGACTCTTACTCGACCAGATGTTGTAGAGATGCAGGTGGATCGAATCCTTCCTGAAATCAAACAAGACAAACTTGAGAAAGATGAAGATGCCATCACATGGTCTGAAATTGGTGAAAAGTATGGTTGGATACGCCCCAAGTTGCAGCGTGCATGGGCTCTTCATGCACATTTAGTGGAAATGCTTCAAATCAAAGTGCAACAAGGTGACCCATTAGCCCAAAAGCATTTGTTGGAATTTGCTGGTTTACTCTTGCACCTTCGACTCGACATTTACCTTCGGGTGGTAGGGCATTTCTCTGAATCACCAGAGTTGGATGAATACCAACGATCTGGAGCACCCTTGGACGTTCCAGTAGAGGAATTACCTGAACCTCTAAAATCAATTTGTAAACAAAAGTACGCTCGTGTCAAACAGCAACTCACTCAGTCCTTGAATGTATTGGAGCACCTGGACTTGGTGCATCCCTTGCAAAAGTTGGAGGAAGAAGAATTACCCACTGTGACTTTTAGGCAACAATGGGCTCGGTACTACTCCATTCATCCTGTTGGCCACTTGGATTGCTTTAAAACTCTGACTGAAACTACAAAGGAAGCCTTACCTCTCACCACAAGACAACAAATTGATGCTTATTGGTTAAAACTCCGTTCCATGGCCCTCAATCACTCCTTAATCACCAATGATCCCCCTGGTCCACTTGCCAACATGCACGCTGCTCGTTCATGGTACAATGCAACAACCACATTGACTGATGACCAGCATCAAGTTTTACTCATGCACATTAAATGTGGTAAAACTCCATTACAAGATGAAAATGAGCTGATGCGTATCAGTAACAACATGCAAGTGCCATTGGAACGCATCAAATTATTTTATACAAAATACGAAGCCAATGAGAATGTCAGGTCATCCAGGCGAAAGGCTTATCAGAAGCGTCAGCGTATGCACAAATTGATTGGCAAAAACTTGAATGTGGATGACGAGCACACTGTGGCACGCAGACAATCACCTATTGAAGGAGATGCTGAAGATGATGCTGAATTGGAGCAAGAATTACAACAACAATTGTCTGCTAGTGAAGAGGAAGAGGAAGAAGAAGAAGAAGAAGAAGTTGAGAACAAGGTTGATATCAAGAGAACTGCTCGCAAGCCATGGACCAAGGAAGAAGATAACATCACTATTCTCGCTTATGCTGTCAACAAGGTCCATTCACGCTTCAACAACAGAGACATTGCCAACTTGCTTGATGATCGTAGCACTGGCATGGTGCGAGGACACATTTCCGTTCTATTGCAAGATCCAAATGTGGTTGTACGTGTTCGTAATCTCATTAGCCTTTGGACTGCTCATCAAACTACCTTGCAACCAGATCAAGTGACTGAGAGTGTACTTGAAGATGATGTACGCACATTGAGTGAATTGGAAGCTACCCATACTGTTCCTGAACAAGAGTCGTTTGAACTACCAGACACCATTGAACGTTTTTACCAACTGTACACTATTGAACCAAGCGCAAGAATTACAGAAAGACGTTCTGATGAAGCGTACAGTGAAACCATTTACCGTCAGAGTTACTACACTAGTCATTCCACACTCTCCTCTGTGCAACTCATTCATCCAACCGATCCTCAACCTTGTGCTGACCTATCCCTCGTCAAAATCATCCTTACTACTCCTGATGAAAATTACGATCCAATGCATGCCTATGACCTCCTATCTGCAATGGGAGAAGATCGTTTGGATATCGCTCTTCAACACTTGCGTTCAATTGGAGCCTTGTCAATTGCTAAAGGCAACGCCATTCGTACATCGTGTCGTGGCTTCACCCTATCAGAACGCTTCCATACAACTTTTAATAAGGCACCCAACAAGGCCTTTTACAATCAACTTGCTCATGAAGCTATGCATCTGCCCCCCACCATTGCCTCTGATGAAGAGTTGACCAAAGAACGCATGATGGTCCTACTCACACAATTCTCCAAGCTCAACCTTCGCATTCAACGTGATCAAGAGTTTCTGGATGACCAGCATGCATTTGACAATTTGATCATCACTCCCATTCAACCAATTTCATCCCCACCCACTAACCTCAACTATCCACCCAACCTCCTCACGCAAGATGACCTTCTTTCTCATGCAGCACTCTGGTACGACTATCATGGCAATCTCAACCAAAGTATCTTTGAGGATAGTATCACTGCCATTCAATCCATCATTCAATCCAAACCAGGATGTACAGCTTCCACCATTTACTACAAACTGTCGCCAGTGTTTACCTATCAAGAAATCAACACACTTGTCAACTGGCTCGTCTCGCACAATCAAGTGGAGATACTCACTGTGGAGGAACCATGCTTTTGGCTAAAATAAACTTGCAGTCTTGCTCAACCAAAATTCAACATCTCAATGCTGAAATTACAACGCGTCCGATTCCAGTCCACATCAACCAACTCACTCTTTACAAGTGTCCACGATTCACTCCTCGTCAGATTAAATTCAAAACAGCCAGTAGCTAAACGAGGACTCAACCATCTCCTCCAATTATCATCCAATCCTCAACAATTATCATCCTGCATCACCATCCTCTCTCACTGGAGAAGTCGCAAACTCGCCATTATTAATTGGACAGAACGCGCATTTATCCGTAAATCCATTCAATTCAATAGTCCATCACTCGCTTTACACGTGTTGAATGACGTGGCACAGTATGGAATTCGCGCTACTCCACAAGAATGTATTGATATCATTACGCGTCTCCAAACTTCTATTGTGGATGCAAAGAGTGAAGAGGAAAAGGTTGACATGTTGGATGACGTGTTCAAGGCTTATGCACTGGCTCAAGTATTCGTCAAGGAAAAAGCACAATTGGATAGTGTGAGGGTTGCCACTTTGAGTGCTTGTATTGTTGCTGATATGGAGTTGGGATGGAACAGAGCACGCGTACTCGTTGATGAGTGGTCCAAGGAAGGTCATGGTGGATTGGTTATGGATCAGGAACTCTTGAATCAATTACTGGTGAGATTGGAAGGTCAGGATGCAGTTCAATGTCGTCAATTGTTTCATTTAAATGGATAAAGGTTCTTTTTTGTGCCGTGACAGTCCGTAAATGACGGCTAATAGTGCAAAAGCAGTGCTGAATGTGACGACAAGTCCATTTTTGATGACTTGCCATCTGAGTGTTTCAATACTTGTCTTCATGGATGCTACGCGTGTTTCCAAGAGCGCGTCGAGTTGTTTGGCATGGGAGGAGCGCGTTCTCATTTCTTCACGGAGTTGGACTTTGCGTGTATTCATATCAATGTTGATTTCTGTTTTGAGTTGACTGACTTTATCAGAGACGCGCTGTGAGAGGCTGGATATGTCAATGCGGTTGGTACGTGCTCTAAGTTTGGAGGTTTCTGTTTTGGAGTGCACGATAAGGTCTGTTTTGAGGGTGAGGAGGAGTGTGCGGAGTTTATGTTGAGTTTGAAGGAGGTTGGCGGGCGTTGCGAGATGTTGGTTGGAGTGATGAATGTGGTGGTGTATGAGGCTGGAGAGTGCTGTGAGGATGCCTTGGGACTCTTGTGGTGTCAGGTTGGTGGAGCAGAGGTGATTGTAGGCATGAAGTGAATCTGGAAACACCTGTGGTTCGAGGTTATCCTGCGCTGAGACATCCTGCAGAGGAGGTTGTACGGGCTGCAGTGGTGATGGTGGTGGACTGTCTGGCAAGGGTGGTGTAGTGGCCATTTGGAAAAGATTTCTTCATGATTCCTGTATTGCTTGATTATGCTGACCTCATCTCACCAACACCACCTGCAGACATGGCCAAACATGTAGAGGCAACCCATCCTCCACTCTACATTAATTACAAATGTTAGCGTGCTTTTGGTAATGGACCAGACGCTCTTGGAATCTTGCTTGTGAAAAATGTACCTCAACTGGCTCAACTCCGCTACAACTTGCTGTCTCAGTCCAATGCGCACGCGAATCTACCACCACATGTACGAGATCAAACTGTTCATGAGGATAGTTCCTATTGTTTTGGGTGGAGTCATGGTAAGGAGATCATGAATGGAAAACCAGACACTGCCAAGGGTTCCTTTTATGCCAATCCACTTTGTGATGTACCAAAGAATCAAGTGGTTACAGATGAGAACAGGTACTATAACCATGCCAATGTGTGGCCTGATGAAACAGTGTGTCCTGGATTCAAGGAGGATTTCAAAGCATTAGGTGAGTTGGTAGTGCAAGTGGGGAGGTTGGTGGGCCACCACTGTGATCAGTTCATGGCCAACAAGTTACCTGGATACCCTCCTCACTATCTGTATGATACACTCAACACAGATGAGACTATGAAGGCACGTTTGTTACATTACTTTCCATTGGATGCAAGGGAGGAGGTGGACGAAGCAGCTGTTGATTCTTGGTGTGGATGGCATGTGGACAATAGCAGTCTTACTGGACTTGTAAGTGCCATGTATGTGAATGCAAATGATCCTCATCCAAATCATTCAACAGAGATTGAGTGCCCTGATCCATTGGCTGGATTGTACATTCGATCCAGATCAGGCCAGTTGACTCAAGTGCACATTCCAAGGGATTGTATTGCATTTCAGACTGGTGAAGCATTGCAAGTGGCATCAGAAGAGTTTCTAGTAGCTACTCCTCATTGTGTGAGAGGATGTAGGGATCCTGGGATTGCTAGGAATACTTTTGCGGTGTTTATGCAACCACCTGTGAATGCTGAATTGAAATCAGGCTTAACATTTGCTCAATTTAGCAAGGAGGTTTTTGCAAGGCATTACAAAAAATGAGTGATTTTTTGTTTTTGTTTTCGAAATTTCATGAGGATTTCTGAATTGGCACAAATTGACATCCATCAACAGAACACAACAGTGGTCAAAGTATCACTTGATGGAAAACGTGTGGCAACTGCATCCAACAATAAGGCTATTATTTGGACACTGGACCATGCAACAATTGCCAGATGCACGCGCACACCAAATCTCCAACATCAATACCCCATCACATGTCTTGCATGGCATCCAACACGGCTTGAGATGATTTCTGCAGACCTTTTCCATATTTACATTTGGAATTTAGTACATACGATACTTGGACAATTCATTTTGAATAGAAAAAGGATACCATTTCAAAGTTGGTGGATGCGCCTGCCACATGTGCTTTGGAATGGCTGAATGAAAGGCTCTACATCCGTGGTAGACATGACGTAACGATACAAGTGTGTTCACAAAGTGGACGAGTTGTGGCTGAATTTAAAGATGTGCAGTTTGGTAGAAGACTCAATTTACTACAAAGAGTTGGTAATGACTGTTTTATGGCCATGGTATCGAATGATTGGAAGTTTCAATCCACCTTGCATCTATTTAGGTTGGAGTTCTTTGGTCATTTGACTTGCATATGGGAAAAGAGGGATTTTGGCCATAATCCAGTTATTTGTGATTTGATACTGCAACGGTACACTTTGACCACCAAAACAGAACGTGCAAGTCTCCTTCTCTCTACTGCATCATTGACAGCTGTAGAGCTACATGGGTGTGTGGGATACTGTAGAAAACAAGTTGGTTGGTAGGATGGAAGGAGGTCGGTATATGAATGAGCACTGCCACTGTCTCTTTTTGGATGAAGCAAGGCGTTATTTGGTAGGTGCCCAAGACAATCAAATCATCGTGTGGGATATTGTAAGTGGAAGAGTTGAGCAGCGTTTAGTTGGACATTCGAGGTACATTTATGGCTTTACCTTGACACCATCTGGTACGCTGTTGTCCTACAGTAGAGATGGCATATTGAAGGAATGGACACTTGGTCAATAGTGATGAGTATCCAGAATCTTGTCGAATACAGACAACGTTACTTGACCCATCTCAATTTAATCGTGCCACACACATGCCAACTGATGATCCACCTGCACCCCTTGATGTGTCTGAGAGTTTGCGGATGCAACTTGAATCCATTGCTAATGAATTAACCACCGATCCACCATCATCTGCACCACCAATTGAACCAGAACCTCGGCCCAAGATTGTTCCTGAACCTGTGGTTGTGCCTGCTCCTTTACCTGCACCTCAACCCGTGCCTGAGCCCATGCATCAGCCTGCACCACCTCCTCTACCAGTGATTGAGCCAGAGCCTCAGTCAGTCGCTCCACTCCTACCACCTCCTACACCTCCTCCTACGGATACGAGCAGCATACAATCTGGTGATGACTCATTTGAGGCACAAAAGACTATAGTGAAGCAAGCCTCCGTCATTACGCTCACCAAAATCAAACTAAAAAAGGCTGCTTCTGCAGACATGTTGAGAGCAGAGAAATCCACCATCAAACCACCTCCCCCAGTACCGCCTCCAGTGGAGAAGCCCAGTAGTAAGCCAAGCAGTGGTGGTGGTGGATTCTTTGGTCGATTGCTCAAAACTGACAAACGTGAATCCACCATTTCCAATCAGAGTGAACAGACATTTGCAACTGCCAGACAGAGTGTAGAGGAAGATGCAAGGCTAAACTCTGCTAAAAGTGCCTCCTCTGCAGGGGTGGGTGCAGCCATCATCGACATTCAAGAAGAGTCTAGTAGCAAGGGAAAGGAAGTGGATAGAGCATCACTAAGGTCATCCATCAGTTGTGAATCCTGTAAAGAATACGTCAAGGGAAAGCATGCCAAGCGTCACCGCGCCACCACGGAACCAAGTGTTCATCCTACAACCAGTAGGAATAATCGCTCACAAACTGTCTCACATCCTTACCAAGACGCAGATGCCTCCAGTATGGACAATAACCGTGCAACCACCGTCTTTGATCATCAACTTGTGTGTGGATTGTGTATGCAAGTGGTTCCTGATTCACGTGGATTGCCCTGTGGTCATGTGTACTGCTACGACTGTATGGTGAAATTGCTTCAGGATCAAGATGGACGATCTCGTGCCATGGTACGCTATTTGGAACAACAAAGGCGTGCAGGACCTGGTTGGGGTACCATCAACACTATGGGCTACCAACATTATCCATCCATGAATTACCCGCCTTCTAATATGCATCGACCTTCCTTCCCTGCATGGCCTACACCATCTGAACCAGTCAGTATACGAGAAGAACCGCCACCACCACCAAATGGAACTGTTCCAAAGGAAGAAGAAGATGATGTACCCAAGACCAAACCTGCCTACAGAGTACCCAATAAGCGACGCTTCATCTTTCGCCTTGTACTATTTATCCTCTCCTTGGCTACTTTGGCTCTCATCTTCTCATCATGGACAGCCGTCACCTCCATCCCATTGGAAAACACCATTTCCTTTTATTTTATTGTTGTACTTGCAGCAGTCACCCTTTTCATCAATGGTGCTTTTCTTGTCATGTATGTTGGAAGACGTTACCGTGGATGGCCTAAACTCAACCTTCACTACGTCTTTTTAGTTGAACTCTTCATGTTCCTCTTTTGGCTATCTGACATTGCAGTACTCATTACGAAAAATTCATGCTATGCACCTAATGCCTGTGGAATCTACAATGCATCTGTATTCTTTGCATTTGTGCTCATGTTTGGATTCTTTTTTGCAACAATTTGGGACGTGTATTCGATTTACCTTGATTGGAAGCATCGACGTGGAATCCGTCAACGTGCAAAGACTCAGCGAAGGCAAACATTGGATTAGCCCCACCTTTTTTTTAGTATTTGTATAAACCCACATTATTATTTTTTATAGTCATTGGCTTGTTGCTTTCCCTTCTTTACATCAACCAGAGAAAGTATAACCAAGGAAGCGAAAAACACTACGGCAATGATCCAGAATGCATTTCTCAAATCCCTCGTACGATCAGCAATCAATCCACTCAACAATGGACCAATCCAAGAAGATCCACGGTCAGTAATAGCATACAGGCTAAAGAAGGCGTTCTCATGGCCCTTTGGAACCAGTTCACTAAACAGGACTCTGTTGAAGGATAGTGCTGCACCCTGCAATAAGCCTTGTACTGCACAAGCAAAGTAGATTTCAGTGGAATTCAATAGGCCAAATGGAAACCAAAATCCTGCTAGGCCATAAAGTGGCAGGATGAGAAAGAGTGCGTTGATGAGCATGACCATACTCTTGGTTGACCAATTAAAGTAACGCTGAACTCCCAACCACATGTAGCTTCCGACGAGTGCAAAGATGGGAATGATGACGGCACCAATGACAATTTGAGCTTCTGACATTTGTACTCTGGATTGAGCAAAGAGGACAGAGACAGTGATGAGTGTACTGAATCCATCAGAAAAGAGGAACCAAGCAGCAAGAAAGGTAAAGAGTTGTGAGAGTTGTTTGATTTGAGTGAGGATAGAGGCAAGACGAATCCAAGAAAAAAACAGATAGTGTTGGCCTTGTGGCAATGGAGGTCCAGGACGGCTGGTTAGCCATGTATGGCCAAGGAATGCAAAGCAGAGCCACCATACACCACATGTAGCCACACCAATTTGCATGATGTAAACAGAAGGATCTGGAAGAAGGAGCAGAATGAGAACAAATACAATAAGCATGAATTCCCCACTGGCATAGGTAACTCCAAAGCCATGTGTACTGATGGTATTGGCAACACGTTCAACAGTCGCGTGGAGGACGGTAGGATCATCAGATTGTTTAGCAAGGAGAACGTCAGGATGATTGTTGGTGAGTGTGGGAATGTAGGCAGCGTAAAACACGCAGGATGCACCAAATGCAACGTTAGACACAATGACCAAAATGGCGACGAACCAGTACAAGTGAGGATTCGTGACGGTGAGAAAGAGGACACAAGTGACTGCACCGACTATGGAAAAGAAGAGAAGGAACGTTCGACGCAGTGTTCCATAATCAGCAAGTGCACCACAAGAAATATAAACGATGGCTTGTATGAAAACGGAAAGGGAAAGTACGTAGAGGGGAAAGGAGGACGTTTCGATCCACCAACCAGCGATATTGACTTGACAAGACTGATCAGGAAGACAAGATGCAGATTGAGTGGCTAGGGTTTGGAGGATCATTGGAAAGAAGAGGGTGAGACCAACAAGTTCAAAGGGGGAATTGGAGGCACCGTAAGCGTACCATCCACGGCATTCTCGTGGGGATGTTGCATTATCCAACGAGATGGAAGTCATTATCAAGATTTGCAAGATTTTTAACTGAAAAAATTCAGGGTAAAGAAATTTCCATCAAAAATACTTTAGAAAAAACTTGGATGAGCCAAGTCCTCGCTTGCGACAATTGCAGACGGTCCAAGACCAAATGCGTGAATTCCATCACCACCAGTACCCTCGATTACCCTTCATGTAAGAGATGCACGACTAGAAACACACCATGCACGTACACATTTCACCAATTAAAGAGTCAAGGTAAACGAAAGGCTGATGACAGCTTCTTACCCACCATCTCACCTCCAGAATCAACCAGCGGACTTGCCTTTGTCATGGAACCACGTTATGAAGTGATTAATAACGAAATTTGTCAGCGGTTATTGTATGAATACTTTGACCATGAACTGCTCCGATTCATTCCCATGGTTCATCCTCGGACTTTTTTAAGAGAACTCAAGGCTGGAAGGCTGTATAAGCCGTTGCTGTATTCGGTTTTAGCGGTTGCGGCACTTGGAACGGATTGTGTGAGTGAATCTGCTAAATTGTCTCAAGTGTTGGCAGAGCATACAGTGGCCATGTTGGAAAGTGAGGTTCAAGTTAAGTTGGAAGTTGCTCAGGCTCATTTTCATTTAGCAATGAGGAATTTGGTGATTGGTGATATTGGAAAGACGTTTATGGGAGTTGGATTGGCGTCAAGGTTGTGTTATCAGTTGCAGTTGAATTTATTGGATTATCCAGAACAAGGGAGTGAAGGTGGACATGTGGTGCAAGAGACCAAGAGGCGGTTTTGGTGGTGCTGTTATTCATCGGATCGTTTTTCAAGTATCTTGTCAGCCTCACCTTGTTTGATTGCAGAGGAGAGTGTGTTTGTAAGGTTACCTGGATTGGATAGTGATTGGTTGGAAGAGCGTGAGCCTGTGTATGTGGCACCAATGTATGAATTGGATGGGGTGGATGCATCAGTATCAAGGGAAACGGCGTTTGCAAGTTCCATTAGACTCTTGACTATTTTGGGAAGAATTGGTGCTTATACACAGAGACGTGGGCGTACCAAACCACTTGTAAAGGATGCAAGGTTCATGGAATTGGAGGCCATGTTGAATGTGTGGAGTGTGACATGTCCAATTCGAGATTCTATTGCCATGAACGAAGTATTTGGACCAGATTCAATCTTTTTGAGTGTCATTTTCAATGGGTGCCATCTCATTTTGCACAGAGTCAATTTGCAACCTATTGGGTCAAGTGAATTTAGTCTGGATGATGCGAACATGTTTGACGAATCCTATTTGATTGCAAAAGAAGCAGCAATTCACATTTTGAGTGAATTCGCCAATATGGAAACCAAAGAGCAAATGGTGCATCCATTCGTGTTTTACTGCCTGTTCATAGCCGGTTGTTTGTTTTTGGATATCGCATTTGCACGGAATGAGACGCGTAGTGAACAGGTACTGGAAGAGCGTAAAATGGGATTGAGAAAGTTGGAACAAACGCGTCAAATCTTGTTGGAAATTGGGAACGCGTGGCCATTAGCATTGAGAGAGCTGAACATGTTGAATCAAATGATGGAGCAGAGGTTGGTCGGTCAGGACGCATCAAGTTGCCTGTCTTTGTTGCAACGATTAGTGTGAATGCTTGGATAAAAGTGATTGAATGAAATCATTGACGCGCTGGATTTGTTGATTCTTACGGCTGGTGTTGCGTTGTGCACTTGCAAACATTTGAGTGAGGACAGTGGGCTCAATAGAGTGGAAGGTTGAGAGAAATTGCAGAATTTGATGACCTTGGTTGATGTGACGAGTGGGATCGGGTGTGTTGGCATGTAGAAGGAAAGCATCTCGAATGTTTCTAGAGAGTTTTGGACGTATGTAGGCCACAGGGAAACGCTTGGCTTGACGCTGTAATTGCCTGTAAAGGCTGATGGAATTCATCTGGACAAACAAATTTTCATCTTTTTTTTCCTCAATTTCAAGCGTTTAATTTGACCTGCTCCCTGGTGGAAATGTTGTCAATTTCTATTCCAAATTTACTCTGCGTATCTGCAATTGTTCTTTCAATTTTTAATCCATTGGGAGTGGATGCTGCGAGACAGCGTTCACAGTACGATCAAGAGGATCAAGACTTTCAAGATGACTACCGTCCACGCCCACCTGCGCGTCGTCCACCTCGTGAAATGTGTCCACGACTTGCTTCCATCCCTGCTGCTGCTTCCAGTGCACCTCATTGTTTGGGCACTAGTTCACCTTACAAACCACCTCGAAACAACAACAAATCCAGTAAAAAGGGTTGTCCTGGTTGTCAGTTGATCCAGGTGCAGTTGATTGCTCGTAATGGTGCTCAATACCCTGAAAAGGACTCTGTATCTCAGTTTAAATCCCTTGAAAAGGTGCTCAAGCGTGTACAAAACCGCAAATTTGGATGGATGTCTTCCTTCTTGAATGGGTTGGTGCCTGCTCGTCAGATTGGTAAGGTGCATCCAGCTGGTGTAAAGGAATTGGAAGCCTTGGCCAAGCGTGATAATCAGCGTTATGCACCTCACATGTCACGTAATCTACTCAAGAGAACCAAAGTTTATGCGATGAACTGTCAGTCCACCAAGGAATCTGCTCAAGGATATTTGCGTGGAATGTTTGGGCCACGTGCCAACAAACCTCGCATTTCACTCAGGAAAAAGAATCAGGATGCCGTGCTCAATCCAACAGAAATGTGTCCTGCATATGAAGATGCAGTGGAGTCTTCAGTATCCAAGGCAAAAGGTAGTTTAAACCGTGTGATTCAGCCTGTGGTACAACGCATTTCAAAGCAACTTGGTGTCAAGTTGAATTTGAAGCAAGTTATGGTCTTGTTCCGTTTGTGTGCTGCGGGTGTGACCTTGTGCAAGGCTCGTGGTGCTTATTGTAATGTATTCCAAAAAGACGATTTGAAACGATTAAGTCATTATCAAGACATGGTGTTTTGGTACAAGCATGCGGCAGGGTCAAAGATGAATGCAGACATGGCTGGAACCATGCTCAAAGCACTTGTGGGTGAAATGAAGTCAATGGCCAACAAGAGCAAATCCAAAAAGTGTGAACCCAACTTTGTATTGCGTTTTGGTGATGCTGCAACTGTCTCTCGTCTTGGATCTGTGTTGGGTTTGTATAAAAAGAAGCCTTGTTTGGATGATAAGAGAGGATTCCAGACATCCACTCAAGTGCCATTTGGTGCGAATATTCACTTGGAATTGTGGAAGAAACAGTCAAGGCAGCCTCAAGAGTACCCTCCTCCAAGGAAGAACAGGGGTAGGAAGCCACCTAGGAAGGAACGTAGGCCAAGGGATGAACCTCAACCCTTTGAACTTCCATCCAGTCCTCATCCATTTGAAATTCCATCCAACAAAAAGTGGAGCGATAAGCCAATCTTTGAAACAGCTGACCTTCATCCAAGGCCTAAACAAAGCATTGGTGCTATGGGCGGCAATTTTGGTCGTGGCTATATGGTGCCCATGGGTAACCCTGGTGGTCGCCCCTTTTCTGGGTCATTGGGTAATCGTTTTGTCATGTTGCATTCCAGGAACTGGCAGCCGCCTCATGGAGATAACTTTGGTCCTCGTGGGCACGACTTTGATGCTGGAGAATCCCAAGAGGATGGCTTTGGTGGACCTCCTCGCAGATCGTCCAAGAAAAACAGGAACCGACCACCACCGCAAGATAACCATGGTGACTTTGATGAAGCTCCTCGCAGATCTTCAAAGAGAAACAAGGGTCGTCCTCCTCCTCGTAACAGCCGTGATGAATTTGACGGACCTCCTCAGGACTTTGATGAATCTCCTCGCAGACCTTCCAACAGGAACCGACCTCAGCGCAACAACCGCAATGACTATGTGGATAATTACCAAGAGCCTCCTCGCAAACCTTCCAACAGAAACAGAAATCGTCCCCCTCGCAATAACCGTGATGATTTTGATGGACCTCCTCGTCGTGACAACCGTCCTCGCAGCCGCGGCGGCCCTTCCAAAAAGTACAATGGATACTCTGTTCGCCTCTTGTACAATGAACAACCCATCAAAATCCCTCGTTGCAGTAACATGTTTTGCCCGCTTGATGAATTCCTTGGCAAATTTCAAGCTCAAATCAACCGCCCACTCAAGCAAGTCTGCAACAGTCGCTCCTTTTATTGAATAAATCACCTAGTAAATTGGAGGCAACAACTTGTAAGGCACTGTTTTGCAATACTCTTCCCAGTACACTCCATACTTGCCCCTACACCTCACATCATCACGCTGAATACGATGAACGAGTAAGATGGTCATGTAAATAATGTAAAAGTAAGGCAACAAGTGGTCAAATCCACAAGTCATACAATAGGCGAGGGACATGAGTAAATCTCCAACATAGTTGAAATGTCTTGACCATCCCCAGAATCCACTCGTTAATAGCAAGGACTGATGCACTTTTCCATCAACTGTAACGTACTTTGTCTTTACAAACGTAGCTGGTTTACCCCAAACGTTACAATCGCCTTGCTTCTTTCTCACCAAGTCCTTTTGATTGTTGGTTTCTCTGAAAATGTAATAACCGAGGATCAACATGCCCCAAATGCCAATGTAAACTGGTGTGGAGAGGTTAACGTGGTTGCGAAGGAGGTAGTGGGACTGAAGTGTGTACATGTATGGTAACCAGGTAGAATCGCCCCATGCAAGATAGAATCCAAAGTGGTCATGAGCGATATCAATTGTGCGCAAGTACCAATTCTCATTGTAAAAGAAATCGAGGACATAGACTGCATGAAACACATTCAATGCAATCATTTCCTTTGAGATGAATCCTTTGGTTTCCAATTCAGCTGCAGCGAATGAGGCGTTGATCATGGTCCATGCGACGATGCCAGGTCGACCATTGTGAAAGAGTTTAAAGTCAAGGAGATCACCAAAGAGTCGAGGGTTCAATTCAACTCCCATGAAGAAATCGTAAACCCAACTGGATGAGAATTTGCAATCTTGAGGATGAGATGGGAAGAAATGTGCTTTGATGTAGGAGAATGTAGTGAGAAAATAGCCATAGAGGTTGGCAGCAATGAAAAGGGCACCCCAATGTTGTGCAATGATGGAAGTTGGGAAGAGGTTGAGTCCGGGAGTAGAGAGACCAAAGAAGAGGAGGTGAGTGAGTATCCAAGCACGTAAACCATTAACCTTGTAAGCGAGGAGGTGACCTGCAGGCGTACGTTGACCATGAGCAATTTCAGCAGGAAGGAACATGTAAAGAAGTGCTTGGAAGATCAACCAACCAAAGTAAAGGGCAAAACCTGTTGTGGTGGGCTGTGGGGCCCACTTGGCAAGAAGAGCAAGGGTGGAAGCGTGATTGTCGTTCAAAGACAAAGTTTTAGCAAGTTCCATTACTGGTTGTTGTATAGAGCACTGGTAATGCGTGCAGGAAAGGAGTGCAAAAGCAGCCACGAATGGAACGGTGACGAAGAGGAAGGCACATTGCAAAATTTGGCCATAAGAGATTTTGTGCTCGCGTCCCCAATCTGGATTAGCGTGATGGGGTTTCGCGTTGGACTGGTTGCCATTAGGCACAATTGAAGATTCCTTTTTGCGAATGGCCATTATAGAGAGAGAGAGAAAAGAAAAGTGGCGTGATGGATTTTTCTTTGAAAACACACACGAGTTGGAACGGAGAATTCCGAGAGCAGTCACGATTGCTTGATCCGTTCCACACCTGTTGCTAGTCGATTGGACCCAAAAACCAGGTAAAGACGGTCGTATAGTTCATCCAGTCCCTCTTTACTGGATGGTTGTAGTGTCATGAGTTGAAAGAGGAGTAATTCTGGATGATAGGATGTGTAGAGGGTCTTTAAGCCTTGCACAATGTGCTCAGCATAATCGATAGAGAGATCTGGTGGCTCAGTTGTGTGGGTAAAAGTGTAGAGACGACTGTACAGGTTGATCATGAGATAATTGCAATGTGCCAGGTGAGGCTCCAGTATCTTGACTTTTGCTTTGAGATTGGTTAGGCTGAGTTGGTCGAGATTCACATTCTGCAGTTCATGGAGGACATTTTGCACTTTTCTGTACTTGTAACTAAAGAGATCTTTGGTCTTGAGGAACATGGGTGGTATGGACTGGGAACACTTGCACAATTTGCATTCACATTGAATGTTCCATTTACCCTCTAATCGCCTCCTCCTTTCTACTGCAGTCAATTCTTCCAGTGGCCTTGCAAATGTGAGAGGTTTTCCCTGTTTGATGGGACGTATGACAATCACCACAGCACATCCACCATGATTACTGATCAAGCAATTGGGCAGGCATGAATGTTTGAGTTTGGATGAGTTGATGCCAAGTGCATATCCATTGAGCACTTCTCCATTAGACTGCACTCGTTTCAAATGCCGATTCAACTAATCATGTGGTCAAGTGCGACACAATCAAAAAAAAGGTACGATTGACAGTACTGTGGCCAATTGCATGTCAGTTAGACCTTCTACCAACTTGAGTGGCAGCACTTGTCGCAAAGTATGCACTTGTTCCACTAGACCATGGACTTTGTCAGTGTCCTCCTGTGCGTAATCTACACTTTCATTACACCAAGTAAGGCCACAGTACCCTTTTCCAACTGTATAAACTCTTCAAATGCTCGAGGTTGCTGTAATCGCTGTGCCAATGCTCGAATGACTGTCAACAAATGTCCATCTTCCCCCACCGTCAGCAGAATCCTACATTCCATCTTGTGCAGTAACCAGTCCTTTGCTTGACACATCTTGCTGCAATAGTAAACAATCTGACAGCGTGCACACTTTGACAAGGGCACATGCTCAGCAAGGCACGTTTGACAACAGTGCAGTTCATCCTGTTTCATCAAACCCTGCGTGAAGAATGGCTCTGAAAGCACAATGGTCCCTACCATCCTTACAATTCCACGTCATTCCACCTACCAGCCTCAAGATCTTGTTTGGCATGCCACAATTGATTGCGTAATTCGATCCAATTCATCATGAAAATTTCTTGCTTCATCAAATCATGCGCCAGAACCGTCATCGATCCTACAAACGTATGCTGCGACTGTATTCCACAGCGTTTTACTACCGACCGCCCTACAAAATTGTATGCAGTGCTGACTTTATTCACATTTGTAAGAAGCAAAAGATTCCATTTCAGGATCAGTTGGCCAAGACGTTCCTTGCACCCATTGAAACAGGCATGTGCCCTCCTCCTATCCACCTCCATGACGCGTTAAATTAGTGACTACACCGTGTGTAAAGGCTGAATTACAGGCCAAAGCAAAGGCATATCCAACAGAGTTTCAAGACGCCAATTTTGCAGCATATCGCATGAAACCCTACAATTGTCACCATACTGAACCCCTCAAAGGGAACGAGTGCCTGTACCAACTACTCAAAGATCAAAGTCAAATCAGTTACAAAGGCCCCAGGCTAGCTGTGAGTATGATTGACCTTAAAACGCGTGAAAAGATTCGACGACTTCCTGGTGCACTGATTGCCTATGTGGATAGAGCTGTTATGATCCTTGAACCCATGGCCAAACCTACATTAGACGTGATTCAAGCTAAAGAAAAGGCTAAATTGGTGGATACGGCACAACGAGATGCACAGCTGGTCAAGGCTAAATTAGGGATGACGGAAGAAGTAGAGGAGTCAGTAAAACCCAAGAGAAAGAGAGCAAAGGAACCCAACCCATTGTCTGTGAAAAAGAAAAAGCAACCAGAGCCATCCCAACAAGTGGTACAAGTGGTATCCAAGCGCAAGAGGAAACGCAAAAACAAGGTTGATGTCGCACTACAAGAATGAACATGCTTACATGGATGCCAAGGGAAGTTTGGTAGCCCTTTAGTCGCGCTCCAAGCGATTCTGGGCTTGGCAGTTGATCATTTCGGCTATCTAAAAACCAATCAGAGCCAAAGTTTCAAAATTAAACACCGTCTTTTTTCAAAGCTCTCCTACCTGCCCCACGCCCCACCCCTTTTTTCTCTCTCAACTTTCCCAACTAGCTTATTCTTTGTCTCTCTCTCTCTCTGTGCTCAGCACACACTATCCTATCCATCTTGGCTGTTTATTGTATCAATCCCAAATCAGAATCGTCATCATGACACATCAGTCGACCACCACCTCCTCGCTATACCATCGCAACAACTACCAAGGGATACTCACTACTCTCCCTTCCCTTCGTTCTGGTCCTTCCTTGACAAAAATTAGCACAATTCTGAACCCCGACCCTACACCACCATACCAAGCCCCTGTGTCATTTCCCACCCCTACCAGTCAAGAATCCACATTTCAGGATGGCCTAGCGTGCAGTCTGACTCACTCTATGATGAGCGTGGAGACTGAGTCTATGCGTAGTTTCAACTCTGACGTGGATGAAGTGGAACAGGATTACAAATACAGGACGGAGCAGGCTACAGGAGGACACTATGTGCTTCCCTACGTACCTCCAGCTCAAATGCAACATTACATGACACCTATTGAAACGCACCGATCTCTACCTAGCAGCAACAAATCACTGACTCCATCATCAAGTTATCCACTTGCACGCTCCTCAACTCAACCAGATTACTCTTATGGATACTTGCCACAAGGTTACATGTATCCTGAACACACATCCGAAAAGGAAACCATTCAAACTTATCCAATGGTCGACACTCATAACCATAATTATTATGCTCAACAAAAACGAAAAAGGCGTCGATATGAAGAAATTGAACGTATTTATGCTTGTAAATGGGCTGATTGTGATCGTGCGTATGGTACATTGAATCATCTCAACACACACGTTGCATTACATGGTCATGGGGAAAAGAGGACACCAAAAGAATTTCAAGAGATACGGCGGAGATTAAAAATGGAGAAAAGATTACAACAGTATTAGTGAGTCAGTTATTTAATGTACAGAGTTATTTATATCGGTTATATGTGAATCGCGCGTATGGGGTGGAAGGAGTGGTGAGGTGAGGTGGAAGGTGAGCAAGGATGAGGCGAGTTAATGATGGTGTAGTGGAGATGAGGTGATTGATCCATTCCATATCCATGTTGGGTTCCCAATCCATTATGAGGTGGCGGAGTGTTGTGCAGGTTGCTAGTGCCCATTCAAAGTGTTGAATACCAACCTCTTGGTTGATTGGGGTGCATGAGAGTGCGTGTGGATCCTTGATGTAGCCTTGGCCTATCCAAGTGGTGTCCAAAGTCAGATGGATGAGGTGAGGTGTGTGCATGATGAGCTTGGTCAAGTGAGTGCCACAGGTGCGTAAGTTGACTAGTTTCAGAGTGCGGAGTTGAGAGAGCTGAGAGAGTGCGTGAAAAAATGCTGTTGAGAATCTGTAGAAGCGCTGTTTGGTATCGAGGTAGGGTGGTGGATCAGTTCTGGTGGGGTTGATGCCATCCAAGTCGAATGGATTAGGAAGAACGAGTTCGAGATGATGGAGATGTCGACTACAAGCTGTCAGGAGGTTGATGAGGGGTGTGGAGAGGGTTCCATCCATTACGTTGCGTATGGGAAGGCGTAAGGACAAGGAGGTCATATGCGGTGCTTGGCAAGTGGTCAGTGCAGTGATGTCCATTGCATTGAGTCGCGTGCCAACGCCCAAAAAGGACCATAATGTCACTTTTGTGTTGGGATGTTGAAGAAAGCTTTGAAAGGCCGCTCCATCATCAGACTCTGTGCACTTTAGTGCATCCGGACGTACCCATGTACCAGATACTGCCAATGCATCTGGAATGGTGGAAAATTGTCTACAGTCGACTCTGGTGAGACGAGGACACCATACTGCCAATTCTTTCCATGGAATGTTGTAAGAAGCATGAGATGAAAAGGTCCAACGAATACTTTGAAGGTTGGGAGTGACTTGAAGGAGGCTTGAACAGACATTCTTCATGATGGTGTGAAAAATACGCGTTTCCTCAGAGTCTGGGTCCATCCACCACTTTAAATCACTAGAAAATGCTGCTCTAAAGGTGATGGCACGTGTGTGAGCAAGGTATTGAGTCAATAGTCCATCTTGTACGATTCCATTGTAAATTGATGCATATTGTTTGAACTGTGAGAGTGTGATGAAGGAGTAGAGCTGCGGAATGGTCCACGCATGCCACTCTAAACACGTACAGGCTAATTGTAGGATGGAATGTTGATCAAGATGACGTGCCAATTCCACCACGATTGCCCGATTCATGTTGACACAAATTTATACAAAGAGTTTACTCCCTTACCCATTCAAAACTCCCCCTTGTCATGGTCGCCCCTTCCATGTCTTCTTCTACACGAATGAGCACAACACGTCTTCTTCCCACATTCTCCAATCTCAGTCTCTTGAGCCACCTACAGTCATGCCAAACTTGCTTTACCCAATCATTATCATAGCCTTCAGGACTGGCACCAACATCCAACCAGACATCCTGTAACCAGGTACCTTCCTTGAGGATAACCTTGACACGCTCAGCATCCCTGATCCATGTGCCATTCATTACTAATTCCCTCAACCCACTCTTGACTAATTGATACACTGCTTCCAATAAAACTTGTTCTGAAGAGAATAACCCAAATCGATCCAACTGGAGACTCACTAAAGCACAGGCGTCTTTTCTATAAGTTCGTGCACACAATGCATCAATGATGCGGTCTCGTAAGATGGTCATAGGAGCGACAGTCCCACCTAGATCGGCACTTCCTTGCTGCTGTTGTTGTTGAGGAGGAAGTAGAGCCATGCCAGAAGTGGAAGGTGACATGAGGTTCAATCTTTTCAACCGATAAGCCTTGGAAATTACCTTGGCGATCTCCGTGGGATATTGCTGAGACGTACGAATCACCAACTCTTCCAAATTATGTGCTTGACTCTCTGCCAACACACTCCAATCCTGAGCACCAAGCTGAGAGAATCCAACAAGCCACAACTCTCTCAATCTTAGCCGTGGGTTGGATAAGAAGGCTCTGAATGCACGTCCACCATCCAACTCTGCGGTTTGAAACAATCCACCAGCAATAGTTGAAAAGTTATCCAAATGAAGGGCCTTGAGGTTGGGTGCAAAGGACATCATACAGGACCATGGGACGAATATACGCGTGTCAGCCATAGGAAATTCGATTTCAAGACATTCTACTCGGGGTGTACGGGCCAACAGCATGCGGACGAATTCTCTTGCCATCAGTCTGAGATGACCACGTTTCATATGGTCCAATTCTGTCAAACCAGCGTCCATGTGGTTGTAAAAGGAAAAGTGGAGGTTGAGAGTGCGTACGTGATGCATGTAGGAGGCCTTTGGTGGTGGTATGAGGTCTGTGAGCATGTCGTAAAAGCTTTGAAAGGCACCACATGTGCTGAGGTCCAGCTGTTGGTAAAACTGTGGCAATACCATGCGGTGAACTCGTCGCGAGACCAGCAGGAGGTTGAGGAGGTCATGTTGCGGAAGGAATTTGATGATAATAAGCAGTACTTCTGAGGGGAATTGACCAAATACAGGTGGGCTGGAGGAGGAGGAAAAGCGGCGTTTACGGTATGTTGAAAAGGTGTTGCGAATGGAGGAACGAATGGGGATAGAGGAACGAGACAAGCAGGATACACTGGAAGTAGATGCACTAGGAGCAGAAAGGGACGAACGATTTGAAAGTGAAAGGGAAGTGAGGAGTTGTTTGAAGTTCATTTGAGTGAAATGATGTGGACTAGAGGGAAAGTCCTCGTGGGCAGTGGGGCGTGCAAAACAAAAAAAATTTAAAGGCAAGTTACTGCCTGTAACCAATAATGAACCAGTTGGAGCTGGGCTTGGCTGGATGAGCACCATCTGGTGACGTTAGTGGAGCCTGACGTAGTAGAACGTGCTTTAATGCCCTTGGCTAAAGTTCATGTGGTGGTGCACAAAAAAATGTCAACAGACTTTGGCCCCATACACAACTTCTTTTTTTCATCTCGATTTGCATGGACGCTGAATTAGCAACAACTGGACAACAGAGCACCACCATCACGGCCGCACCTGCCACGACAGACCCACAGATTGTTGCAAGTGGGGAGGTTGAAACTGCTGTACGCCCCGGCCCAAATATCGTGCGTTTACTCACTTACAACGTCTTCCTACGCCCACCAGGCATCAAATCCAACAAGGGTGACTTTAAGAATGAACGTATCAAGCACTTTATCAAACATCAACTCAACAAATTTGATGTGATATGCTTTCAGGAATGTTTTTCATTTGCAAGTAAGCGTCAGTCAAGCGTGTTGGATGCTGCACGTGAAATGGGACTTGAATATTCTCAGCATAGTCCTCACAAGTGTTTCTGTGAACTGTCGATTGATGGGGGATTGGTGGTAGTGAGCAGATTTCCTATTATTCAAAGCGCATTGACCAAATATCCACGTGGTAAAGACAGTGATTGGTTGGCAGCAAAGGGAGCCATCTACGTCAAGCTGCAGTTGGAAGGGAACAACGTACTTCACCTATTTACTACGCACACTCAGGCCTCGTACACGTTGGTGGTGCCATTGGAAGACGCTTCTGCTCAAATTCGTATGAAGCAATTTTATCATTTTAGAAAGTTCATGGATAGATGCTTGGAAACTGCTCAACCTGCCGACAGGGTGATGGTTTGCGGTGATTTCAATGTGGATGCTAGAAAGGATGGCGAGGAAAGGGAGAACAGTGAAGAGTACGATGCTGTGGTGAATATTCTTAGTGGTCATGGTGTGGATGCAAGCAAAGTGGTCAAAAGCAAGAAGAAGGAGGGTGAAAAGGAATATGCGAGTGAGCAATTGTATAGAGTGACGGATGTGGTGTATGAAGCATATGGAAAGAAGCATCCAGTGACCTTTGCTGATGTCAAGATTGAACCAGCAGCTGAGGGTGAAGTGGCAGCATTGCCTGGATTGGGTAAGCCAGTGATGGGAGAGGATGGCAAAATGCAACCAAGGGAGACTGTGTTGACGGATCCTTCTTTGCATTGTACAAGAGAGCGCTTGGATTACATTATGGTTTTAGAAAAGGAAGGTGCTGTGACTAATGAAACAGTTCAAGTGATGGTACAAGATTCCCGAGTTGAACCCTTCTTTGTGCCTGATACGCCCTTTGGGCAGTTGTCTGATCACTATGGCCTGAGTACAAAGCTCAAATTGGATCTCCTCAAGCACCAATAAACCAAGTTATATTTATCCAAAAGGGAAAGAGCCACTTGGACGGCGTTACCCGCACCTCAAACATCCCCTTTCTGGCTGCAGTCGAAATTCATTTTTTGATCCAGCCACCCCTTTACGACTATTGTGCCTGATTTTCTCTCCAGTCTACTCATCTGTTTGTGCTTGATCTGCATACACTCTCATCGGACAACGAGACCCAATCACCACAATCAACCGCATATAGACTTGCTAGTAATTCATCTGGCAACCCACACACACACACACACACACATCTCTTTCAATCTCTCTCTCTCTCTCTCTCTCACACAATTAATTCAGCAATGAGTACAGACGAACTAGTGGACAAACTACTTCAAGTGGATGACGGGTTAACGTACTTTTACCCTTCCCATACTCTCTCATACTTGTGTAGATTCTCCTCTTTGGAGGAAGAAGTAGCATATTATCGCCAACAAAATGGTCAATTGCGTCAAGCATTGCAGACATCTCAGACAATGATGGAGGAATACCGTGCAGAAAGTCATGATTATGAAGAAGAACTGGAACATTCACTGGAAATGATGGAAGCTCAAAACAAAGAACTGCGTGGACTTGTGAGCACATTGCAAGGTGAACTAGACCAGTGGAAAGACAAGTATCAGAATGAGCGTATTGAACTGTCAAGAACCAACGAGAATCTCCACCGACAAGTCACTAAATTGACTGAAGAATTGACTGCAACCAGGTCACAATATCGTCTTTTGGAACAAGAGAACGATGATTTGGAACGTTCTACACGTGAACAGTCATCTGGTTACAAGGATTTGGAGCAGCGTGTGGTGGTGTTGGTGGAAAGGAATTCTGCGTTGGAGCATGAAGCTGAGCAAAAGGCCAAATTGGTAGTGGCTATTCAACGATTGAAGGATGAATTGCAGGATGCCCAACTGGAGATTGGAGTATTAAAGAAGAAAAATGAAGAACAACAGAACAAACGCAATTCATTGCGTAAAGTAATGGAAGATTCCCACAAGGTTTTGATGACACAGCAACAGAGGAAAAGGGCCAGCACAGCCACAATGTCTTCCAATGCATCCACCATCTCTATTGAAGACGACGAAGAAGAGGAAGAAGAGCGACTTAAACAACAACAAAAAGATCCAATGAAGGCGGTCAAGCACATGTTGAACCGTGTCAAAGTACTAGAAAACAGGTTGGTGAATTGCAGAAGTCTAGTGAACCCTTTATTGGAACCACCACCAACGTACGAAGTTGCTGTGGCCGCTGGTCGTCGCAGAGAGAGTGGTTTGGTGTTGGACAAGGCTTTGGCTGAGCAGTTGGTAGAAGAACGCCTCAAGATGCGCCTACAGATGCGTAAGGAACGCGGTACCAACAGTGGATCCGAGTCTGCATCAAGCGAACCATCAAGAAAGCTCAAAAAGGGTTACAATTCCAGTTTAGGAGGTGCTGTGGCCAGAAGGAATCGAACAGCAAGTGATTTTTAAAATGGGAATGAGGGAGCAAAAGGGTAACATTTTTTTTAAATATTTTCAGCTGGTATATCAAGCAACAAGTCACGTGAGTCACGTGACCCGCACCTTTCCCTTTCGCACTTTTAGCATCTTTTTAGGTTTAATCTTTCCTCCTTGTTCTTCTGGATTGACACTATGCACTACAATGTGGAAGATTTAATCAAAGAATCGGAGCCTTCATCTTTCTCATCCACTGCAGATGCACTTGCTTATTACAAGTCCCGTGCTCATCATCTGGTTCGTGCCTTGCAAGAAACCCATGACACGTTGACCGATTTCCAAACAGAATCACGTGAATACGAACAGGAATTAGAGCACAATATGGATCTCCTCGATGCCCAAAACAAACAGCTCTCATCAGCAGTGAATTTAATGCAATTGGATGTTGCTCACTGGAAATCAAAGTATCAGGATGAGAAATTAGCCAGTAATTCCGCCTCTGAATCCATGCAAAGGGAAATTGACAATCTGAGACAATTGTACACGAAATCCCAAGATTACACGAGGAATTTGGAGCTGGATAATGATGATTTGGAGAGGAATGGAAGGGTCAAGGAGAGTTCATTGCTGGATTTGGAACATAAATTGACGTCTGCAGTGGAAAGAAGTGCTCATTTGGAGAGCGAATTGCAGGACAAGGCAACGTTGGTGGATATGGTACAGAGGTTGAAGGATGAAGTGAGGGATTTGCATTTGGAGATTTCAGTTTTGAAGAGTAAAAAGGTGGAAAAGAGAAGGAGTTTGGAGAGTGTGACGAGTCAAGAGAGCGCAAGTACAGCCGTGAGCACTGGTAAAAGCTCAGGGCCTAGTCAGTTGGTGCAGGATATGCTTGGACGTGCTAAAGATTTGGAAAGTCGATTGGTGAATTTAAGGAATCTTGTGAATCCACTCTTGTCGAGCAAGTACAAGCCACCATCAGGTGATTCCATGGCAGTGGGTATGAAGAAGAGTGTATCGGTGGATGCCAGATTGGAGGAGGAGGAGGAGGAAGAAGCGCCACCTACCATTAGTCAAGTTGTTGCCAAGGCCAAGCAGGTCAAGAACACATCGATTCCAACTTTCAATGTTCCACGGTCAAGAAGAGAACAAGCGAATGCATTGGTGGTTCCTAAACCAGTAGAGAAGCGTAGCATGTCCATGGGTCCGCCTTCCAGATCTCGTAAAACCATGGACCCAAGCATGTTGATGCAGTCAACCACAAGAATGCCACGACCACCAGCAAAACCTTCAAGCGGCCAATTGGCCCATGTTTTGGAGGAACGCACACGAGAGAGAAGAAGTAGATTGGAAGAAATGGAACTGGCAAAGAGAAGACGCAGTGAACTCCCTCGCACCAGAATAGCCAGCCCTTCTAGAGTTGCTGATCCATCTAGAGTCGTCAGTCCTTCCAGGAGCATTGGACCATCCAGAGTAGTTAGTCCATCCAGAGTCTCTGGTTCCTCCAGAGTTGTCCGTCCATGAGTGCAGTAAAAAGTCAATACAGTGTAAGTTTTCAAAGTTGAATGGCTTTCGGTTGAATGATGCACGTGTTTCTGTTGTTGCCCCCATAGCTAATGGTTTCAAACCCACGTGTTTTCTCTGCCATAAAACGCCAAACGCGCTCTCACTCTTTCAACTTTTTCTCTCTTCACCCTTCAACGAAACCGTTTAACGACCAACCAACTTACGAAAATCATCATGCAATACCTCTTACTCCTTGCCCTCGCCGTGCTTGCCACTGCTGCACCACAAATCACCGACCCCAACTTGCCAATTGGTATCCCACCCCCAGCAAAGTGCAAGGACACCAAGATCGTTTCCTACTGCATTGAAGACAAACTCTTCGACTATCAAACATGCAGGCCTCAAGTCAAGAAAATTCGCTGCCCACTTGACTCTGTTTGCAGAGAAAGACTTGAACGCGGTAACACTGTTGCTTACTGCAAGCCTGTCCCCTAAGCAATAAACCTGTGGACCATTTGAGCAGTTATGGCGCGTACTGAGGAACTTGGTGAGGATGTATGGCAGTTGTGACTGTTTACAGTTCTTATCCTGATATTCCACATTCAAACGACCAACTGACGACTATAACGGCCATGCAATCTCTTTTCCTTCTTGCCCTCGCCATGCTTGCCACAGCTGCACCTCAAACCACTGACCCCACCCCAGACAGGTGCAATGAAATCAACGTCATTTCCTACTGCACAGCCAAGCAAGCATACAGAAGGTGCAAAACTGCTTCAAGGACTGGACGCTGCCTGCTCAGCACTGCCTGCATAGAAAAGGTGGATGGTGATGGCAAAACGTTTGCTCGATGCGTGCAAATCCCCGACCCCTTCCCTGGTCAATAAACACGCTCATTTGCAAAGCAGTTGTTGAGAAAGTTGGGAAGAGTGGCAGTTTGCAGTTCTTATAACGACTAATCCACGTGGCCTACCCCCCCCCATTTTCCTCCTCTCTTTGATCGACACCACCATAGGTTTATACAAGGATGGAATGCTTTGTTGTATGACAGTTAGTTGTGACTGCTTACAGTTCTTATGGAATTCACTTCTGCTCCACCCAATTTTGCACCAGATTGTACGATTGCCCCCACGCATATATGCGCTCATTTGACCTTTTCAATCCATCAGAAACGACTCTCATCACGCGTCATCCTCACCTGCCGTGCTGCCAGTGATGCTGAATCCCCCATCCTCACTTTAAATGCAGTTGATTTCGAAAGTGTAATCGTGCACGATCAGGTTCAATGGACTTATGATGGTAACCAGATTGTACTCTTGTGGCCCACTCCTTGGTTGAAGGATGAAGTACGCGACATCTCCATTTCTTACACAGTTCGTGATCCTATTGCAGGATTGCATTATTCCAGTCCTGATGCTCATTACCCTGAACGTGGTACCTACGTCGTCTCCAATCATGAGACGGAGCGCTGTCGTTATTGGTTGCCCTGTGTTGACTTTCCTGCTGTGAGAACTACGCTTGAATTCCACATTACTCATACTGACAACACGATTGCTCTTGCAAATGGCCGCCTTGTGGACAGGGCTGCCAGTGTGGACGGGAGCAATATGGTCACTAGTGTGTGGAAAATGGATTATCCTTGCCCTTCTTATTTGATTTGTGTTGCAGTTGGTGAATTTGTGCAAGTTCAAGACGAATCCTTTGAGGATGTGGACATTTGTTACTTTGCAGAACGGTCAGTGGATCCTGCATTGCTCAAAACCCCTTTCTATGGAGTGACACCACAATTGTTGAAATGGTTCAAAGGACGTCTTGGGAAGAGTGTGCCTTGGACCAAGTATTACCAAATTGCACTTGCTCCCATTGGAAGTGCTATGGAGAACAGTTCTTTGGTTACATGGACGGACAACGTGCTTTCTGATGACAAGTTGGCATTGGAAGATAGAGAAGGTTACGCCATTCGTGTCAATGTGCATGAAATGGCGCATTCCTATTTTGGGAATATGGTGGTATCGCGTCATTTTGAACACACATGGCTCAAAGAAGGTTGGGCAAAGTTTATGGAAATCACGTACTTGAAGGACCATGCAACCACTGAGGATGCTCTCTACAGATTGTATGACTATGGAGAAATGTATATGAAGGAGTGCAAGTCGTACACGCGTCCCATTGTTACCAACAAGTATGAGAGCAGTTG
This sequence comes from Acaulopage tetraceros, assembly GCA_004114255.1. Lineage (NCBI taxonomy): Eukaryota > Fungi > Zoopagomycota > Zoopagomycetes > Zoopagales > Zoopagaceae > Acaulopage > Acaulopage tetraceros. The sequence goes on from QZWU01000004.1 coordinate 118,485, forward strand.
GTCACTATTTGACAGGCACACTTACCCTGGAGGATGCTGGAGATTAAACATGCTGGCCCACTTGATTGGTGAAGATGTGTTTTGGACTGGTGTCAGGAACTACATTGTCAAGTATCAGAAAAAGACGGTAGAAACAGATGACTTTAGACGTGAATTGGAAGCAGTTTCTGGTATGAATTTGACTCGATTCTTTGATCAGTGGGTCTATGGGAAAGGTTATCCAAAGCTCAAGGCAAATTGGTCGCATGATTTGGAGGATAATGTAATTCATTTGGATTTTGAACAGACACAAAAGGAAGGGTGTTTTAATTTTGACTTGGAGTTGCAAGTGGTGGACCAACAGGGTAACAGTCATCCCATCAATGTAACCTTTAAGGGCCGACGTGCCATGGCCAAGACTCAATTGCCACAAGGTACAAGTGTGCACTACATTCGCATTGATCCTCACTCCAAAGTACTCTTTACATTGGATATGGAAATGAGTACAGCCTTGTTGGCAAGTACAGCTAGACACGCTTCCATTACAAGTCGTATTTGGGCATGGAAACAATTGATCAAGAAAGGATCAAGTGTGGTTGAACAAAATGCGCACATTATGCTTCAGGAACCTTATTGGGGAGTCCGTGTTGAAATTGCATGGTTCCTTGCTCAAAAGAAGAATCATGTCTCATTGAAAGTACTTGCAGATTTATTGGAAGCTGAACACCATCCACACGCTCTTCGCCATGTGATTGATGCATGCACTGTCAAAGATCCACTCATGAGAAGTGCACTATTGAAGGTGTTGGATAGGTCAGATTTACCTTATCGTGCGCATGCATCTGCATTAAGAGCATTAGGGAAACAAGGCGACAAACAGGATGAGTCCTATTTGCTCAAAGTGGCTCGTGATGATCAACAGATTGGGTTACATGCCATCATTAGACGCGGTGCTCTTTACGCTTTAGGGTTCCTCAAAACTCCAGCTGCTTATGCCTACTTGAAGGAAGCAATTCAACCAGGACACCAGCCTGAAAAGGTTCGAGCAGATGCCATCACTGCTTATGCATATGTTGCAAGAGTACAGCCTCACCATGCACGCCTTGAAGCAATTGATGCGATTGGTGCCTTGCTCAAAGATCGTGATGTGTACAAGGCAGCCTTCAATGGCTTGATTCATTTGGATGCTCGTGATTGGATTCCAGCCATGCAAAGCAGCTTGGTCATGGTTGCGCAACAATTCAGACCTGCACTTGAACGCACACTTGGGCAGTTTAAAGAACGTAATGAAGCACCACTTGTGAAGACTTTGCAGGATACAGCTAATCGAGTACAATTTGCATTTAAGGATCAAGATTATCAATTGTGGAAATTACAACAGGTTTAATAATGTGCAGACCATCCAACAAACATTTTGCTCAAATTAGCCGGATCTGTTGCTTGTTGAATGAGTTCAGCTACTTGTCCACTGACACTGAGATGACTATCATCGTGCACACCATTCAACTTGCTGTCAATGGTGGCTAATGCTTCCTGAGCGAAATCGTAATCTCCTTTCCTTCTAGTCCAATCCACCAAAGGATCATGAATGAGGGTTTCTAAAACACATCTGAGGCCATCCTTGTTGGTACGAAGAATTCTCATACAAATCTCAGCAGCACGTTGAAAGGCCCCTTTGTACCCAGTCACTCCAAATGCATCCACCATGTTCTGAGTGAGGCGAAAGGGAACGACTTCAGGCACTTGGAAATGTTTACCCTTTTCAAAGAGACAGTTGAAATCCACATGAACAATCTCACCAGTTTTTTCATCAATGAGGATGTTGTCAGTATGACGATCGCCTAATCCAACAATGTACCCAATCATGGACATGACAGCAGTGGCAATGGTATAGGAACGCTTTGCATGATACCATGTTGTTGGATCTGGAAAGCGTTCAAGGAACCATTCATGCAGGACAGGAGGGTACTGAGGCAAAAGCTTGGTTTCAAAGAGTTCTGCGCGTTGAGTGAGGTCGGGGATGGAATAAAAGGCCTGGAGATCCTCTTGAGAAGGCATTTTTTGCCTTTTGGACTCATAAAGGCGTTTGAGGATGCTGCGTAGACTGACGGTGTGAGGGACCCATTCTACGAGTCCACATTCTTCATTGAGGACACAGACTGCAAAAGTGCGGATTTTGAGCTGTCTACGACGTGCATCCACATCTTTACGAAGGAGGCGATTGACGGTTGATGTGAATTCATTGAGACGAGCATCACGTCGAAGGTCATCATTTGGTTTACAGAGGAATGCGTAGGATTTGCCATCGTTACCAATGATGATGAGCTTCTTGGGTGCTTGAAGGGAGGGCATGAGGGTGATTTTGTCATGGAACGAATGCAAGAGGGGACAATCATCTTGGAAAGGTGTATGGAGGCTCTTGTTTTCGTATAATGTTGGAAGGGTAGCAGAGAGTGATTTCTGGCAAGGAATGATAATGTCAGTAACATCTAATTCCTTGAGGGATTTGAAATCTGCATTGATGGAAGCTGTGGTGACTTGCTTGTCGTATTTACGTTGACATACCAAGAGGAGCTGCACAGCAAGATTCTGCATGCGTCTGAAAAATTTGCCAATGTTGTCGTGCAAAGCGAGGTGTTTTTTGCTAAAGATTTTGAGTAAAAGGTCTTTCAGACGATCACGTCGAATTCGATTCGTGGACTTGTAGATGGACATGAGATGCCATGCAGATTGTTGTGGATAGGCTTCAATGACATGAGCTAAAACAGTTTCAAGAGTTTGATAGGCTGCTTCATCACGGATACCAAGGCGAGAGACTAATTGAGGAAATACAGTGTAAAAGTGATAGGCTGGCAGTCGTTCTGAGAGGTTATGCATGATTTTGTTAAGCTGTGTAACTTGCTTGCTTCGACTATTGGTGACTGCAGCTCTGATTTGATGATGGTTAGATGCAGGAACGAATTCTGGCAGCTCCATCCACACAGTGATCATACGAGGCATGGTATGATGGATGAATCTGGTGCCATAGGTCAATGAACGGCCATAACCCCTGCAAACATGAGTGTAAATATCAAAGAACTGTCCATATTCCTTGGCACTTGGTAAGCCTTCAATAAGTTCTTTCTGCTTTTGTTGCTGAAGGAATTTGTCCAAATGTTTGCCATGGTAATAATGTGCCTTTTCCCACCTATAAACAGTGAGTACACGTGCATAAGAAGGGCTTGCCGATTCATTTCTTGGGTAACGGATTCAAACTGTGATCTCGAAACTGTGCTATTGACTGCATTGGATTCTTCGGACCAACGCGCTTGCAACAAGAGTGTTTTGGCATGAAGGAAGGATGTTGAATTCTTGTTGAATGTTTCCACTGGACGCCTTTGTGCACTTGGAGTTATTTGAGTCAAACTGTCCAATCGAACAATAGAATCTTTACCAACGGAGGGAGGAAGCACTTGCAAGGCATTGGTGAGGGAGGCAAATGCACCCTTTTCATCTTTTCGTGCCCAATTCCACTTGGCCTGTTCAATGTGTGCCTTGGCTGGGGTGTGACGCATTGCGTGCAAAATGGCACTCCTGGATGCATCAAAATGCTGATGACGTCTGGCCAACTTTGCAGATTCTAACCACAAATCTCCTAATCGTTGACGTTTAATTTGAGGCTCTGCAATGGATTCACCAACAAGATGTCTACGCAAGGCGACAATGGGTTCACGTTTCTTGTAGGAAGGCATGGTGATTTGAAACCGAGAGTTCCAATGTTTAGCATCAGTTTCTTGGTTGAAATCTTCAAGGTCATAAAGCATGTGGAGTTTGCACACGTGGTCATAGGCTCGCGTGTAAGATTCTGAACCTGAGACTGCGAGGGAAGAAAGTAGATGGGAACGAGTGGATTGGACTTGTGTTTCCAATTCACGGAGATTGGAGTTGCGTTGGAGCAGCAAGGATTCCGCTAAATCACGATTGAAGGATGGTTCCTCTGATACTTTGAGTTCATCTTGTACCGTGTCCCATTTACTCAAATTCCATGCAGCGTCGTAAATGTGTGAAGAAAGTTCAGTATGGTTGGTGGGGAAAGTATCACGTACACGTTGAGCGTAAAGCAGTGAGGATTCAACATGACCAGCTTGTTTGAGGGCATGGATGACACCAATATGATTCTGAACACTTGGATCATCAATGAGCATAACTTCATAATAAGCTTGAACTGCACTCCAATCACCAATGCCCTCATGAAGCAGAAGCTGCTGTTGGATAGTTGGATTAGGAATCATGGAGAGAGCACCTTCAATACCATCAGGATCATCCATTTCAGCATAAATCTTTTCGAGGAATTCATAATGAGGAGTAAAGTCAAGTTGCTTTCCTTTTGGTTCCTTTGCTAGTTCACGGATGTATGATTCAGTGTGCTGTAGGGAACGAGCGAACGCATCACAATTGAACGACGCACGTGCCATGGTTCTTTGGGAAAAACAATTGAGGAAACCTTCAACCTTGTTGACTTGTGACGATTTGATCAAATCAGCTTCTGTGATGGTGCTGGTGGTTTGCCTGCGCCTCCTTTTGCCTTCTGCTTGCAGTTCATTGCGACTGAGTTTGGCCCATTTGCGCAGATGGTCAAACAATCTGAATACCATTTGAGTGGCATGCTCCAAGGATTCGGAGGCTGCTTGTGACACTTGGTGCGTTTCCAGAATACAATTGCATTCTTCAACCAGTAGAACAATGTCTTGATTCTTACCATGAAGTACGTGGTGGAGGAAGACGTGGGGCAAGAGGTAAGAGACGATCTTGGTCTCAGGAAGAGCCACCAAACAACAATCCAAAACATCCTTGACACTCTGGTCTTTCACGTCCAGTATCATCCTCAGAATGAAAAAGTAGGCCCAGTTTTCATACGAATCGCAGTTTGGGAACAGTGGACGCATCTCTGGTCGTTCAAATTCCTTTGACGAAACAAACTTGGACTTGAGGAGAGGGAAGATCAAGGCCTGAGTGTCTGGAGCAAATTGTTCCCAACGCACCTTGGCATCATTATGAACCAGTTTTTCACCGTGTTCATGATCCAACTTGAAACCACCTGCTTCAAGGAGCTTTTGGATGGTAAATGCGAGGTATCCTTGGAATTCGGGTTCACGGGCAGAGCGATAGTCTTTGGCCAATCGATTTTGAATGAAATCGTAAATGAAGTCCAACTTGGCCTCTGTAATACTGGCATTGTTCATGGACATTGCATTAGACTCAATGGCTGGGTTCGCAAGTCGCGTTGGGTCCACTGCACCAAGGATGCCAAGGCACTTTGCTGCAGCAAGTTGCACGTTAGTGTCTGCATTGTTGAAGGCGACAATGACCTTGAAGAGACAATGGATAATGTCACTGATGATGGGATCAGTGATTTCAGAAAGGATGTAGTCATGTATAGCAGCTTGATTGTTGCACAACACATTTTGTAGTTCAAGGAGTGCCTGGTGCACAACAGATGCATTCTCATCCCCTGCATTCTTGATCAATGCCTTGATCCTTTCTTTCAATGTACACTTGGCATGATAGGACTGAATGGTGCGGTTGATTTGCTCAAAACATTGTGCTACCGGAAAAAGACCAATCCCAGCAAAGATGTGAGTTGCAGCATCCATACAATCCACTAAAATGTACTTTACAATTGCAGCAATGTGATTTAAATCACTTCCTGTGAATTTGAAAGCCAATTCTCTTGCAATGGAAACAATAGATAAACTGGTAAACTTGAGATGAGATGAATCTAACGTCCTAACCAACAGAAAGCAGCATTGCAAGGCATGTGTTCGCAAGTCTGGTAGCGATGCACACAAGTAAACGAGCGTGATGACTTGAGGTGCAATCATGGCAGCATCCTTGCCCAAGATTCGAATGATTTCTTGCAAGGCAAGCATGGCTTGCAAACGTTTGTTGAGTGGTGAAGGAGGCCCATCCAGTATATCATTGATTTTGGTCACAACTCCAAGAATGACGCCTTTGATGAGTTCACGAATGGCAGAATCTGTATCAGGGTATTGTTCATCTTTCAAAATCTTGCTCAAAAACAACAGTGCATCTTTGCATCGGTCCAATTTGTTCATGTCATCCGTCCCTAATTGCAATGAAAGGTTCAACAACAAATCTTGTGAGAAATTCTTGAACAAATCCTCCATCGTGAGGTCAGGAAAGTCGCCAGAGATGAAGACATTCATAAGGAACTCTATGCTACGTGATTTGACTTGGCTGTCTTCAAGCAGCATGGCATAGGATAGAATGTCGTGACCATAATTAAAACAGAGCCTTTGAACACTTACTTTGACCAGCTGAGCCAATTGATCAAGTTGCAGGCGATTCTGCTTGGCAAAGGTTCGTGGTAGCAACTGTGCAAGACTGGCACGCAGCACGTCAGCAATAGTACAATGACCAAATTGTTCAAGCAGCATGGCAAACCTGGCGCGCCTTTGCTCATCTTCCAAGAGCATAAAGGACAAGGGTAAAAGGTAGGCATCCACAACTTCTTGAAAGGTACCTTGAATGGCATCCAGAATTCCATCAATGGCAAGGCACAGTTGCTCATCCAGTCCCCATTGATATGAAACGTAAAACATGACGAGTTCAATAATGATGAGTTGAGAGTGATCGTCCACACAACAGCCCATCAACTTGAGCAAATCGACCAAGAGTGCATGATCAATGTGTTGTTGCTGTTTGATGGTTTCATTCTGGATGGTTTTGATGAGGGTGCGACGATTGGCAGGATTGGCCTTGTAAAATGTCAAAACAGTGAATCTACAAAAGTGTGAGATCATCAAATAAGAAAAGCACTTGCGCTACTGCTCGTCGTACTTCATGCTTGGAACTAAAAAGACAGGAAACAATCTTGGTGCCAAATTGTGAGGAAATATCCAAATCTTCAGGACGCACATGTGGACAAATTCTGTTGAGGGAAACGAGTAAACTTGTGCGAACAGTAGTTGAGTTGATCAAGGGTAAAAACGGTAGCCATTTGGAAAGAGGAACTTGACGCTGCTGTTCACCTTCATGAGTTGTTTGATCACACGTTTGGCAAAGTTGGTCAAACCGTACGGCATGCAGATTCCATTTGAGCACAACAGAACCATCAAGCACACATGCTAGTTTCCCGAGATGAGGAGCTATGGCTTCATGACATGCATCATGGGATGTGAGAAAGGCAAATGCTATTCCAGAAACATCCATACCATCAATTGTAGATGCAGAAAGTATAGTCAAAGCTTGCATGCCATCAGCAACGATATTGGGGTCTTGTGAAAGAACGGCAGCCAAGGCAGCTACAAGACACTGTTTTTGCACTGTCACCTGACCACACGAAGCCAGTGTTGTAAGTAAATTACCTGGCATCCTTGAAAATCGCTTCAACATACCTGCATCCATTCGACTTGCATCATTCAACAATGATTTGAGGACAGGCTGTACTTCAGGCAAGGTCTGCAAGGTAGGAGCAGTGAGCACAATCTCAGTCAACCAAGGAATCAACAATCCGTTAACATTCAAGTTGGACAAAGCAGTTGCATCCACCAATTGACATAAAACAACAATCAACTCAATGTAGGCTACTTGATGCTCGTGTGACCACTCATGTGGTGCGCTAAGGCATGCACGGAACTTTTGTTGAACCATTGATAATAATGAACCACAAAAAGACGTCCAGCTAAAGTGTTGAAGGTTAAAGAGGCATTTGCAAACTCCCAGTGCAAATTGTAATCTTTGAACTGTCATCTAAACAAGTCAATGTAACACAACCCAGTCAACTTGCCTCATTGGAAAGTTCATCCCAAACTTGCTTTGCAAATCGTTGGTCCAACACATGGACTCCATGTAAACAAGTGTCTTGATCATCTTCCAGCAGTAGTCGTGGTCGCTTAGTATAGGGCTCAACTTGCAGTTTGGGTATAGATATGATTTGTTCAACAGGAGGTGTGCCACAGCGTGCAATGTAGGCCATGTGGCATTTGACCAGCTGTGGTTGGAAGGCAGGAACATTGAGCAAGGTCATTAGTCTCATCATCCAATTGACCCCAGGTAGTGCAATCGATTTGCATTGCAGCACACGTTCCAGCACAATGAGTATGACATCTATGAGCTCAGCGTGTGCACTTTGATGGAGCAACTCTTCATTGATGATATCAGCAAGTCCTGCTTCACATCCAATGACCACTTGATCAACCATGTCATCCTGACACAAACGAGTCAAACTTGTTGCAATTGCAGTTGTCAGGACGCCCAAATGTTCACAGGTGTATCCAGACAGAACAACAGAGCCTATAGAAAGACCATTCCACACCATTTCACTGAGCAGAGATGGATCTGCATGATGGTAATCCAACATGGCAATACACAAATCAAAGCAACCACCAAGAAGAATGGGATATACTAGCATATCGTCGTCGTTGATGATTTGCTTGCAAAACAATTGCAGACTGATGATGTACTGCTTGTGAATCCCTGGTAAATGTACAACGCGTTCCAGCAATGAAGCAGAGGACATTAGAAACACTTCCAATTCACTCTGGTTGGCAACACGTAATTTTTGATCTTGAAAGTAACGAAATGGGAATTCTACTGAAGTCTTTTGTTGTTCTAGTGCGACACATCCATCCTTCAAGTAGGATTCGAGCACCCCCATCAACTCTTCTAGGATGAATCGACGCGTTTCAAGTGGTAAATGCGTAGAGATAATTTGCATCACATCCATGACTGTGTCTCGAAGGTATTCACGCACGTTCCCGGTGACCTGACCCACCAAATACGCATAAAGCAGCCTAGGCACCAGCCACACATGAAATTCCACTAGTTGATCCTTTGAAGGTGTTGGACATTGGAGTATATGCGGCAGTTTGGTCAAAGTGTTCCGTATAGAGCGCATAACATGAGCTATTTGATCATCTTTGCTCTGCAATGAACCTAATAAACCATGATTTGAATGCATACAGTGGTCTTTACCAGGTGACCAAGGACTTGGCAGACATGATTCCACTAATTTGCAAATTAATGAGCTGCAGTGAAGCAGATTTTCCTTGTAGCCAGCCTCGTCAATTTGCATCATGTGCTGTTTGATGGTCTTTGATCGCTCGTCCAATCCTTGCATCAGTGCCTCGATGGTTTCATGCTGATCCATTGACAATTTCGATGTGAAACAGTTTTTTTCACATGGCGTACTACTTTGTAATCGTTGGAACCAAGGACAATCCAGTTTATGAGGCCGAATTAGGACCTGCAGTCAATCGATCTGATCCACAAGCAGTCAAGGTTGGGATGATCCACGCTCCAATGGTTAATGTCATGTAGAAAGATGAACAAAAACACTTGAATCAGTTTGTGGCCCATTCTGCACTTGATGTCGTGGAGGAAATGGCATGGGGCAGCAACGCACTGTAATCAACATCCCTTCCAGCTCAAATATGACCATGGTTTGTAGATATTTAAAGACGGTAGATCGATTCAATGACAAATTCGTATCTGCCTACGTCACGCCTAGCAGCACGCGCATTCACTCTTCTACCTCTAACCTGTGTAGATATCAAGTTCCTATTGATACATGAGAGCAAATCTGATGATGGAATCAAGTCTTTCTTCACAGAGACACATGAACTATACATCAAAATCTTGCTCAGTCCGTTCTACGAGCCCAACATGCCCATTCGATCCTTGGCATTTGATACAAAGCTCAAAGTTCTCGCCAAAAAGTACCTCTAATTGCTTGCAAATTGTAGGGATCATGACTATGAATAAAGTCATGCACATTTATTCAAGCATTGGGCTTGCAGACAGCAGTGATGACCCAACCATCCTTCATCTCTCTGCATTGAGTATCAATGGGGCAAGCTACTGCCTTCGTTTGACCGCACCTTAACGTGGAAGTGTTGGAAACACAGTAGGAAACGACTCCACGAGCGCCACAACGGACTGCGGGAACATGCCCTAATTGAGCAGAGACAGTGGCAAGAACAACGGTGAGAATGATGAAGGCACGCATGATTGTTGGAATGTCGTTAATTTTGGTCGTTACTGTGACAAGTGTGAGAAATCAAGAGAGAGTAAACGGAGTTGTGCGTGTTTTAAAAGAATTGTGTGACTGCCGTTTCACTCGGAGAATTGTTACAAGTTCCCATGTAAATTGTGAAACTGGTTGTATGAGGCCCAGATGAAATCTCAATTCAGCTCTTACATGGTGTGATCTCTCGGCAATATTACTTTGTTGGTAGAATTCAATAGCTTTATAAGGTGATTTAAGCAATGAACTTGCAGTATGCAAAAGTGTTGCCCTTGGCATCCTTGGTTTCCTTGCAGTAAGAGTCACCCTTGCAAGTTTCTTGTTTTTTGGCTGGGGAGCACACTTGGTATTTAAAAGTGTTAGGAATGCAGTAGGAAACTACGCCACGAACGTTACAACTGAGGACTTCAAGTTGAGCAGAGGCAGTGGCGATGGCAACAGCGAGGATGATGAAAGCGCGCATGATTGTTGGAATGTCGTTAAAAAGATTGTTTGGTCGTTTCTGTGAAGAGTGAGAAATACAAAAGAGAACGCGCTTGTTTGTGTGTTCATATAGGGTCGCGTGACTGCCTTTTCACTCCAAAAATAAAAAATTCCCATGCCAAGACCATATGAATTGCGGCCCACCCTGCCAAGAATGCCAAGACACTCCATTGTTGTAAATGGCCTTGCACGTGTTTGAGGCATTGTACGAGAGAGATTTCTATGAGGAACTTTATCGAAACTTGAATGGAATCTCAATTCAACCTCTCAATCTGGTATAACCTTTTAACGCGTTAGGCTCACAAGTAGAATACAATGACTTTATAAATGCAATTCAACCAATGTACTTGCAGTAAGCGATAGTGTCACCCTTGGAATTCTTGGTCTCTTTACACTCTGATTCAATAGGACATTCCACTTGCTTTGTAGTCGGAGAGCATACTTGATATTTGAAAGTACTAGGAATGCAATAGGAAACAATCTCTTTCTCCAAACACTTGACTGGTATGTGTGGAGTAGTGGTTGGTGAAAGCGTTTGTGGAGAAACAGTTGCAATTGCAATGGCGAAAAAGTATAAAGCATACATTGTCAAATTGGAATGTAATTGAAAGGGTGGACTGAATTGTACTTTAGGGTGGGAAAGCAGGGCAGTATAAATAGACAAAGCTGTGTGACTTTTGTTGGAAACATCACAAATCGTCTGTCGCAATCCCTCACAAACTTTTTCTCACTCGAGTATCACTGGTGCAATGCAATAGCTTTATAAATGCAATTTAAGCAATGAATTTGCAGTAAGCAATGGTATCGCCCTTGGCATCCTTGGTTTCCTTGCAGTAAGAGTCAATGGGACATTCCACTTGCTTGGCGATTGGAGAGCACACTTGGTACTTGTAGCTGTTGGGAATGCAGAAGGAAGTGATTCCCTTGGCCAAACACTTGAGTGGTGGACGTGGAATGATGGTTGGCCTGGTGGTAGGAATGACTGTAACGGATGCTGGGGAGGCAGCGGCAAGGGCAGCGAGGGCAAGGAGGAAAAGAGCGTTCATGTTGGTTCGTTAGTCAAAGATGCTGGAGTCGTAAAACGAGTGTTTGTTTGATGTGAGTGAAAATGTTGGAGAAAAGTGAGGACCAAAGTCACCTTTTATGCAAGGAACCACGTGCCCACTTCTTGGCATTCCTAAATCTGGCCTCCAATCAAACACACTTGCCAAGAGTCTTATTGTTGTTTGAGAGTGTTCAAACGTGTTTCCAAATCCCGAGCCTGAATCACCAATTCATCCACAGTCTTTTCCAAATCAACCAATTTGTCACTGGGCTGTCTTCTTTTCCCAATGCCATTGATTTGTTTCAAAAGGCGTGGGTGGAACTGGTCAGCAACTGTTTCTAGTACATTCAACATTTGAGCAACGTACTCTGAAGCATCAAGATTGCACAAGGCACTGATGGCAGCTTCACGTACACGAGATTCATTGTGAGTAAGATGGCCTTGGAGCACTTGCAATGCATTTGCCTTCTCATAATCAGGTTGCCAGCGAGCAGCTTCAGTCAAGGCACCAAGTGCAAATGGACGTGCTTTGGCATGTTCCAAATCCAATTGGTCACTCACTACCTTCAACAAGTAGTCAAATGCTGCTTTGGATTTATAAAGTCCCAAGGCAGTCAAAGCACCAATGCGAATGATTGCATGCATACCAATGCGTTGTGGATCCTGAGCAGCCTCGATCAAATAGGCTTCATCATCAGGATGACGCTGTCTTCCAAGTACTTTGAGTGCTGCACCGTGAGCCCTGTAACCCAATTTGCTGTGATTCAAATGATGAAGAGCAGCACGTCGAATGGCTGCATCCTTGACACCAACACAGGCATTCAAGGCAGCAAAGAGGGCGAGTGGATCCATTTCACGTTCCACCAAATTGGCCAAGGCATCCATAGCAGCACGAGTGTACCTTGATGCAAGGAAACCGGCAACCTGAGCACGAACTCCCCAGAATGATTCTTTGCTCACAATCTTACTAACACGCCTCACCACCATATCACTACCAAGACCATTGATCAACCAACTGTAGGCACGAATGCGATTAATGGGATCCTGAGCGAGTTCAGCTGTAGTCAACAAAACTTGAGCATTTGCATTAGTCAAGGTTAAATCAAATAAAACCTGTGAGTCCGGATCCACTACAATGTGCCCAATACGTCTGTCTGTACCCAACTTGATGATGGCGGATCCTTTACCCTTGGTCCTCTCCTTGAATTGAACTACAGTGGCATACTGCTCACCTTGATCATCCACAATGGCAACTTGCAAATCGAAATCAAAGTATCCAACACCACTCTTTTCATCAAACTGAGTTTGCTCAAAGTCCAAATGAATCACATTACCCTCCAAATCATGCGACCAATTTGCCTTGAGCTTTGGATAACCTTTCCCATAGACCCACTGATCAAAGAATCGAGTCAAATTCATACCAGAAACTGCTTCCAATTCATACCTGAAGTGATCCGTCTCCACCGTCTTTTTCTGATGCTTGACAATATAATTTTTAACAGCTGACCAAAACAATCCATCACCAACCAAATGGCGCAACATGTGCAATCTCCAACATCCTCCAGGGTACGTGTGCCTGTCAAACATGTTCCAGCTACTATCAAAAATACGTGTAACAATGGGACGAACATAGGACTTGCATTCTGACTTGTAGGCTTCCCCATCGGTGAACAATTGGTAAAGGAACTCGTCCCTGGACATGTGATCTTCGAAATAACAGGCTTCAATGTACGTTGCCCAGGATTCCTTGAGCCAAGCATGCTCAAAGTGCCTAATGACCACCATATCACCAAAGTACGTATGAGCCATTTCATGAATGTTGATCAAATTTACCAAATGAGTCTTCAATTCAGGTTCAAGAATGTCATCCACCAACACAGAATCAGTCCAGGTGACTAATGAAATATTTTCCATGGCACCACCAATGGGAGGAAGTGCAATTTGATAGTACTTGGGCCAAGGAAAAGGCACACCAACTCGCTTTGGTAACCAACGTAGCATATCGGGTGTCTTGTCAAAGGTTCGATGGAGCACTTTTTGGGACACAGAACGCGCTGCATAGTACTTGACTGGGATACCATCCACATTGCCATCATCCACCTCTGTGAAATTACCAACTGCAAAGCAAATCAAATAAGAAGGACATGGATAGTATAACTTGAACTTGGTGACAACTTGATCCTTGGCAGAATTGTGACCAGCAGGAGCTCCATTAGCGAGGGCAATGGTGCCTTTAGGGTGAGTAATGTGGAATTCAAGTGTTGTTCTCACTGCAGGAAAATCAACACAAGGCAACCAATAACGACAGCGCTCCGTCTCATGATCTGTAATTGCCCACGCATCACCACCTGTACCATCTGAAAAAAACAATCCAGACACAGGACGCTCAACACGATAGTCAATAGTAACATTGCGTTCTTCATCCTGCTGAAACTCTGTTTTCCACCTGAGAGCGATTTCCTTACCAGAGTAATCCCAAACAATATCATCTTCACTCTTTACTTGAACGTCAAGGAAATCCACGGCATTAAGAACAATATGAGGCTGAGTAACTGGTGCAGTTGCAATAAATTTGATGGTGACGTGTCCATCAAGTGATTTCTCCACAAGTGAAACCTTGATGCCAATGTTCATGTGAGAGGGATGGATGGTCATGTTGGGAGCATAGCTGGGTTCAGCTTGAGGGGTTGCAAAGCCTTGGGCACCACGGCAACTGATTAAATCAAGCATATTGAAAAGATTTTTCATGATTTTACGCATGGCTCGCAGGTATGGCCACGCACCATCAAGGCCACAAGTGTTGAGACGCGTGTTCAAATTGGTGAAGGATGCAGTAGAATTGTCGAGCCAAGAAGCATCATTCCCAACACACTCTAATCACGACCTTGTTCCACTTGATATGATCAACAATGAGGTGCGAATGGTCAATGGACGCGTTTATACAGTTCATGGGAAGCGTTTACTTGGTTTGATAAAGATGAAGAGGGAAGAAGAGGCGCATGCCATGCTACACAGACAAGAAAAGCAACTTGGTCGATTAGACGTGTATTGTGCACTTTACGCGTCATTGGTATTTGCTAGATATGGTCAAATGGAGGCTTGGAAAGAGACGATCGAGATGTTGAAGGAGTTGAGGGTGAATGTAGGGTCACGGGCATTTTTTGGGAGGATGATGAAGCGGATTGCTTGGCATGGCAGGTTCCTGCACATTCCTCATGATGAATTGGTGAGCAGGTTACAAATGGTTGAGCAGGTGGCAAAGGAGCACGGTTTTGTGCTGGACCCATCTGCGTTTGTCTATTTAATGGCAGCAAAAGCCAGGTTGGGTCAGAACACTCCCCCTCTGGCTCTCTCTCATAACAACACACCACTAGTTTATGGTATGGTAACGGATGCCTATGTGGAATGTGGGCATGTGGAAGAAGCATTAGCATGGTCTCAATCTATGCCACCAAGCCATGTATCACTGGCACCCTTGAACCGATTACTCTTTGCACTAATCAAGGCGCAAGACACACAAAAGGCCTTCAACTTTTACAGAGACCATCTTCAAGGTAAAAATGGGGATATGGTGACGTTTGGCACATTGATTCATGGTTTTTACGACAGCCATCAACGAGACTTGCTTGCTATTCTTTTACAGGACTTGCAAAATTACAAAGGTGGGAATCCCATCGCCGTGTATAATGGAATACTCGCTAGCATGATTAAGGTGAATTCTACTCATGTGATGCAGCAAGCAAGGCAGTTCTTGTGGTACATGATGAATGATTTACGCCTACAACCCAATGCACGCACTTTTAACGTTCTCTTGTACCGATATGCCAAAAAAGGAGACTTGCAAGGTATGGACAACATCTTGGCATTCAGTTCTGGACTTTTGGTAACTCAAGTGAGGGATACAAATGCGCTGGAAACCCTCTTTCATCACACGCTGCGCCAATCTACTTCAATGGACCTTTACACTTTTCGCTTGATTCTTGCTGGTATGGCTCAGTTGGGTAATGTCAAGAGTGCAGTGCATCTGCTTCACCTCTTCATCAAGTACACGTGTGACGATTTAGCCATTTGGAACATGGTCATCCTTGCTTGTGCCAATGCCCAAGATCATGCAGCATTGAAACATATTTTCACACTGACCAGACAGCGTTTCAAGGGAGATTTCTACACTTACACACCATATTTACGGTACTTGTACTTTAACCCCACAACATCACCTATGCAAAGTGCCCTAGAAGCCATGCAACTATGGAAATTCGCACAGCAAGATGGTGTACAAGTTACAGATAGGATGCTGTATTATACTAGGTGTATATGCTCCAATGCATTGACCAACCCTTCCATCCAGGCGTTTTACGATTCCATCACGACTTGATCAAAGTTCCATACATCCAACCACCTTAAATGATGATAAGCATCAACTTGATGGTCATGCATGCCATAACAGACAGGTGAAAAGATCCAAAAGACGGACAGTACCACAGCACCAATGCACACCACCACAGCATGCAACATTTTGGTAGAAAGGATAGTTTCAAGTAGGAAGGGTGGTAAGAAGAGCGTAAAATAAAGTGCAGGTAGATAATGATGAAGAAAGGTAATTCTACCAATGAAATAAAAGGGAGCATAATGCATGAACCAACCCAGCAGCATCCAGCCAATAAAGGGTTGTTTGAGTATGATGGGTGGATACAGGGCTATGAGAAGGAGAGAGGCGAGCGCCATCCACCAGATAGCAGGATTACCCACCATGATCATATTGACATCTTGTGCAAGACTACTGGTCAACCAGTGAGGCTGTAGCAGTAGTGGCCACGACCATGGCTTGGAAAAGAGTGGATTGTTGGGTTCAGCCAATGGTGTCATTTCACGACTGTAAACGTGCATGCGAACACAGCTCTCTACTATGCGATTCAAGAGTGAAGGTGTTGGGTAGTGTTGATGGTATGTAAAGTTATCAGCAGGATTGTAGGCAACTTCCACATTCCACAAAGCGTGGGATGAGCCCAGTGCATCTAGTTGATCCAAAGGCACACAGTAAACTGCATCTTGCCACGATCCCCATTCGGGTAATCGACGACTATCCATCACAAGAAAGCAATTATGAGCTTGATTGAAGAGTTGAAAGGTGGTGAGAACAGGCTGTACATATGAGGTATCTGAATGGACTGCAATCAACTTCCACTTTGTATAGTTTGATGTACCTTGCATAGTACCCACTTCAAATGCATTCAAATCATCCACATAGGACCAAGGGAACCCAGTGACACCAAGCAACAATTGAGTTTGAATATGAATAAACTGCACATCATCACCCAATCGAACAAGTTGCAGAGCGGCGGCGGCTGTGGACGACTCGACTGATGGTTGACCACCTGCTTCATCTGAGGGCTGAGCGTTTGCCTCAACCGAGGCCTGTTCTAGTGGTTGAGCATTTGCTGGAATGATGGGAACAGCTTGAGCATGTGTTTCGCGCTGTCCATGCTGTTGAATCTCCCATTTGGTGTTCCAATAATAATGATACGATCCACCCACTTGGAATATATTAGGGACACGTCGTGGGTAAGGATGTTCGTTGGCATGCAATAAATTACCCTCCCAAGCACCATTGCGTATGGAGACTGTGGAAGAATACATCAACTGTGATGGATTCTTGATCAATTCAGAACCATCAAGAGACGCTTGAAACAAGGAACTCATCTTGTGAATGTCGTAATCATGCGCTTTGGTCATGAGGTGCAAATGAATGCAAAAGCACATCAAGAAGATGGTTAGAGGGAGAAGGATGAGCGTGATTATGCGAACCAGCCAATGCAGTAGGATAATGTGCCACGATTCCTCCCAAGCCAACTGGATCAATTCCACAAGAGTATAAGTGCCAATAAAAAGCACCGTGATACCACCATAAAACTTTGTACTAATGAGCAAGCCAAGAGCAATTCCTTGCAGAATCAACCATGTCCACCAATTGACTGTAAATGCATCTTTTTTGGTGGCATGACGACCAGACATGGCCATGATGGACATGCCAATAAAGGACAACAGTGGTCCTTCCAACAACATCAATCGGGACATGGAAATGAGCGCGTGATCAAAGAGCACCAGGAGTGCTGTCAATGCTGCTGTAATGGGTTTCATTCCCAGGTTCCTGGCTGTAATCCATGCATATAAGGGTAAAGTAGCACCAAATAGTGCAATAAAGGCTCGCATGGCCACATAAGGCATATCTGCAGGATAAAATGCATGAGACACGAATTTAAAAGTGGATGGATCGTATCCAAATAGCATGCCGGCCAGTGCAATCAACAGTTTACCCAGGGGAGGATGGACATCAAAGTGGAAATCTCCCATCATATACATGGACGCGTACTAGAGGCTGATGAGCAAAGGAAAAGGGAAATGATGCCTTGCCAAAGTGCACTTCATCCCATGTCACCTGTGCTGGATATTCTAATTGCCACCATCTGGTCATCAAGGCCACTGCAAACAAGAGGATGGCTAACATCATGAAGAGATGAAAAATCAGATTTGACTGCGTAATCACAGACAGTGAAATTTTCCACTTGCACAAAATATGGCACAATCCAACGTTCAACGAGATCTTATGAATTGGTACAATGGCGTGCCACGCGTTACTCGATTCCTGTTCTCAACTTCAGTGCTCCTCACCATCACCAGTCATTTCGGATTGATCTCGTCTCATCGCCTCGCACTTTTACCAGAATACTTTTATCGATTCCAAGTATGGAGACCCTTTACCTGCTTCTTTATGCACCGATTGGGCATGAACTTTTTATTCGATCTCTACTTTTTGTACAACTACTCGCTCAGATTGGAGACATTAGAGTTTGCAGGACGCCCAGCTGACTATGTTCACTATTTACTGTTTACTGGTGGTACTAGTGCTTTGGTGGGTTTGCTCCTTGGGTTTCCAGTATTGTCAGAAGCCTTGTTGTTGCACATCATCTACCTGTGGGCAAGGAAGAACAGCGAGCAGGTGGTTACATTTTACTTTGGATTGCAGTTTCAAGCGAGGTATTTGCCATGGGTGATGATGGGATTTGGTCTCTTGGCGACAGGTAGCCTTCCACTTACAGGATTGATTGGATGTGCATCTGCCCATTTGTATGGGTATTTGAAGGATGAAGCTAATTTCAGATGGATGCAGACGCCTCGTTTATTGGTGGATTTTTTCCCTGGACCAAGGAGTGCTCAGCCATCCACGAGCAGACCATCAGCCACCACCACGACTGCATCATCAAGTTCAATTGGTGGATGGGGTAAAGGTCGCAAGCTTGGTTCGTAAAACTTGTCATCCCGTCATATAAAAAAAAGACATTAACGATTCCCTTCATGAAGATTGTCCTCCCTGCCCTCTTGTCCTTGTCCTTGGTGGCCGCCCTTCCCACCAGCAGCCCTTTTATTGGTAGATTGGCTACACACGTTCTCTACAATTTCAACGATCCATCATCAGTTCCCGAATGCAAGGTGGTGCGAGAACATTATCACTGTGCTCCTCAAGTACCATTTCAATTGAACTCTCAGCAAGTCCTTGATCTCGTGGATACCATCAATGAATTAGGAGAGTTGCAAGTGAACGCCATCTCCGAGTTTCCTTCCCGTGAATTCATTTCTGTCAGTTTGGACGGTATTTATCCTGATGCAAGCGTTTACAGGATCACTGCTGGAAGTGGATGCAGTTGGAGGAACTTTAGTTCTGCACAGTTGGCCAAATCTTTAACGTACAAGGCCTACAAGTATGGAAAATTTGATGCAGGTGAACTCAAGCGCGCTCAATCTGAAGCCAGTCAACAACCTTGTGCTGTGTATGTGATCAAGGGAAAACCAGGGCATAGTGCCATTCCGTTGGATGGACTCTTTCACTCTGTCTACAATCCATTCACAGTTGGTTAATGATTGAAAAAAAAACCGCTTGAAACTTATCCAGTCATTCTTTTACTGAAAACTTGTTTGGGTCGGATTCTGTCTCTGTAAGATGTCCATTTCACTTGAGAGTGCGTTCGCATAATGTCCCTTGATTTACCCTCATTGAATTTGCGGCGTCTTTCACCTTCACTTCCTGCATCTCGTTCCCTTTCCAGTGCCTCTACTCGCATACACTCTTCATCACCACACGTGCTGTTGTAGGTTGACTTGCATGCATCACATTGAATGAATAGCAAGTTGCATCTTCTGTTCTTGCAGTTGGTGTAAGCATCACTCACCACATTTGAACACTGATGACACTTGCTCACTACCACTTGTGGTGCACTTCCAGTGGGCATGGGTTCACCCAACCTCTTGTCAAAAGTGAAATTCTTACCAATGTACTTTGAAGAGATGTGTGGATTGGACTGAATGTAATTGCCATAAGCAATGATGCCACCCTTCAAGGCAGTCAAGTTGGTATAGCCCTTTGCAGCAAATAAGGCACCTGCTTTGGTGCATCTGATGCCACCTGTGCAGTACATGTAGACGGATTTACTTGGGTTCTCCTGTAAAACGCGTTCCAATGCATCCATGCTTTGACGAAAAGTGTCGACATCAGGACAAAGTGCACCATCAAAGTATCCGATTTCACTTTCATAATGATTTCGCATGTCCACTAGTACTGAATCGCCCTTTTCAAGTTGACTGTGCCACTCTTGAGGTGTAATCTCATTTACTGACGCGTTCATCCACTCCATTTGCGGTAATTCGTGATCCACAGCCACCAACTGTTCTCTAATGCGCACAGCTAACTTTCTAAAAGCCCTTTGAGTAGAAAGCGCTTGCCTGAACTCCATGTCATGTAAATGCGCGTGTGTGTTGCACCAGTTGACCATGGGTGCAAAGGACGCGTCTGGACAGGATATTTGACCATTGATGCCCTCTGTTGCCACATAAATCCTCCCAAGAACTCCTAATTTGGACAGGTTGCTGTATACCTCCAATTGAAATGCTGGCAATTGGTTCTTTTTTACTGGGAAAAACCGGTAAAATGATAGCGTGGTGGAATGCCATCTCTTCAAGATGATGGTGAGATGTGGGTACCCACGATTAATTTTCAACATGACAAGCGTAGAACACATGCTGGCAGCTGGCACCTCAAGCTGCATTACCACCGTGATTGCACAGCCATTCGACCTCATCAAAACTCGATTGCAGCAGGGCCAACTACCATCACCACTCATTCGAACATCACCTCACTCATCACTTCAAATCACCCGTGACATTCTTCAAGCAGAGGGGATAAGGGGACTGTGGAGAGGCACGTTCCCAACACTTCTTCGCAATGTACCTGGAACAGCTCTTTACTTTACACTCTTGAACACAATTCGCACACGCTTTGCACAAAAGTCCAATTCGGATACACTTTTACCCAAACTCTCCATCTCTGCCAATATGTTGACGGGTGTATGCGCACGCACTCTGATTGCAGCCATTCTTATGCCAATGACAGTCATCAAGGCACGCTATGAATCCGACCACTATCGCTACCGAAGCATCAATGACGCCATCAAGGCCATTTGGAGGCAGGATGGTTTAAGAGGTTACTTTCTTGGCTTTCAAGCGACTGTTTGGAGAGATGCACCATATGCTGGATTCTTTATGGTGTTTTATGAGCAATCCAAGGAATACTTGCAACCCACTGGTCTCAATACGCCTGCAGTCAACATGATTTCTGGTATGATTGCAGGATGCCTTGCTACCAGCACAACTCATCCATTCGACTTGATTAAAACACGCATGCAGTTGTATCCGTCCATTTACACATCAACAGTCCGGTCTATTGTAATAATTGTCAAAAAGGAAGGTTGGAGAGAGCTCTTTAGTGGTTTGAGTGTCAGATTAGCCAGAAAGACTGTGAGCAGCGCAATTGTCTGGACAGTTTATGAGCAGTTGTTGGCCTTTTATAAACAGAAAGCGTTACACCCGTCATGGAATCACAATTTACATTTACGACTTTTTCCAATATTCCCAACATTACCACAAAGGCATATTCTTCAGATTATTTGAGATCAGAAGGATCGTACTTTTTATCAGCAGAAAATTACAGTGAGAATTATGCACAACAAGTCAAACCAGATCCAACGCATGTGATTATTCTGCATCCTGGAAGCTATTGGTTGAGATTTGGATTTGCAAGTGACGCGTTTCCATGCGCCATTCCTCATGTGATTGCACGACAAGTCAAGGTATCTCCTCCTGTGGTACATGGGGAACAGTTGACAGACAAGTTGCCTGATCTCTCCTATGCACTCCCTTCCCAAGAGGATCAAGAATGGACAAATGGGTTTAATGAAGCAGTTCAAGCGTCAGAAGAGGATCTCAAAACAAGGTTCACTTTTACAAAGAGACGCGCTGTACCTAATGCAAGGCAATTTTGTACCACATTCAACTCTTCAAGTACACAAAATGACCCTGAAATCATTGCAGATCATAATGATCCATATCGTGTGGAATGCGTGACTGTATTGGATGAGGAAGAATCAAATGTGGTGATTGGGAACAAGGCATTGAACCTGTCAGTAGAATTAGCGCGTTCTTATAGGCTGAGATGGCCACTATACAAAAAAGGACTCAACACAATGGATTATTCCAGCATGCAGGAAATCATGGGAGACTTGTGTAGTTTGTGGAGGGAGGCCATTCGTACTGAACTGCACATTGTGTTGAAGGAATTCAAAAATCACTATGTGGTGTTGGTCATTCCAGATGAGTTCAATAGGAATGCTGTGGCAGCCATGGTGGATGCATTGTTTACTATGAGTTTCAAGGCAGTGATGGTGGTGCAAGAATCGCCTTGTTCCACATTTGCTGCAGGTACATCTGCTGCGTGTGTGGTGGACTTGGGAGCACAGACTACGAGCATTGCATGTATTGAAGAAGGTATTATTATGAATGGAAGTAGGATTACGCTTCCATTTGGTCAAGATTTGGTTACGAGGTACTTTGGGGAATTGTTGATGGTGAGGGGAGGATTACCCTATCATCAATTTGATTTTAGGCGTCTTTGGGATAGGCACATGATGGAAGAACTCAAGGAAAGGTTGTGTACGTTGAATGAGCAAGATGTTGCATTGCAAGTGACACACTTTTTTGTGAGAAGGCCCTTTGAAAGTACTAAAAAGTACGCAGTCAAAGTGTACGACGAAGGATTCCTGGCACCTGCAGCCATGTTTTGTGCACAAGTCATTAGGTTCATGCAGCAACAAGTACGGCAACGATCCCACTACCAACCACCCATCAACAATTATCTCAGCATGATGATGGATGATGGTACAGATGATTTCAATGCACCAACTGTACCTCTAATGGCAGGAAAGCCCAAAAACAGTCAACCATCAAAGCCACAGGCAGAAGGTGATACGATTAACGTGGTGGAAGCAGAACCAGTTTTACAAGCCAAAGAGCTTGAACCAGAGCGACTTGCAACTCTTCCTTTGGATGAAGCCGTTCTGCGTTCCATCTTTTCATTGGCTAATGAGACGCTCATCAAACGTGCTTTGGGCAACATTATGCTGACTGGTGGTGGAAGTAGGATCAATGGATTAACCAATCACCTTCAATCACGCCTTGCGGCTGATCCACGCGTTTCTCAACCTGGCTGGGATAGGTTGGTGAGAATTCTAGTTGGTGCACGTGAACTGGATCCACGCATTCTTGCCTGGAAGGGTGCTGCAGTGATGGCTAGACTGGATTCATCGTCTGATTTGTGGTTATTGCCTCAAGAATGGAAGGCAGCCAACATTCGATTGCTGAGGGACAAGGTGACATTTTACTGGTGAGCGTTAGCGTTCAAGGTTGATTGCACTACCAAATTTACCATAAAGGACGCGTTTCAATTCATTCATGCGCTCTTGCATGGCAGTTTGTTGCTGTTTGTATTCTGAAAGTTGATTAGAATTGGATTCCCTTTCCAATGAGATGCGTTCAAGGGCAGTGGATGCATCCAAAGTGAGAAAGGCATCACCAATTTTGTAGAGGATGGGATCGGATTCATCAGCAAGTTCCAATTCAGTTGATAATTCTTCCAAATCTTCAAGAGATTGTGATGTGGACGAGATGAGCGTGGCAATATTGGATTCCTTGACGTTCAAACGTGAAAACTCATTGATTAATTGCTGATCTTGCCACGTGACAGTGACATCAGTCTCTTCTTCTTTTGAAAGCATCTTGAGTGACATTTTTTAGTTGGGATGATGAAAGTGTAACGACGTCTGATGCGAATCCTTAACAGTTTTGTTGATGCAAAAAACTACATGCGGATTGCGCAGATATATTACCAATTAAACCATCCTGGGAAATGCAGTTACTGACAGCACTATAATGTACAGACCATGCGGCCAAAGGGCATTTCACACTTGAATGGGATTGATTGGAACATCCACGTCACACACACATGTTTCCAATTAAATTGCTTAAAAAAGACCACCCCAAAACTACTCGATTGTGCTTTTGCAGTAATACACACGCATGCACTTGAACACCTTTGACAGACAATTGTAAATGGAGAATAGCAAGCCAACACAAGCACCGTTGACGACGCACAAATCACTTGATCACAGAAAAAGAGCAGCATCCATCCACAGGCATGCTTGTCGGCGCTGAATGGATCCAATTACAATATTAAACCGATTAACCAATTAAAGGAAGGGATCCAATTAAACCAATTGAGAGGATTCTCATGAGAATTAAGTAAATAACGTGCAGTTTTGCGCAGAGGTGTGCACGTTTCTCTTTCCGATAGTCACTAAATTTGAGGGTATTCAGCACGACCAATGACGTAGGATGACATGCGGCACACTACTTTCAAAGTAAGGCACAAGCAAGTCGAAAAAAAAGGAATGGTTGGTCCGCGAATCATGACAAATTCAACCTGGAGAAGGAGGAGAGAGAGAGAAAGGCTGATTGGTGGTATCTCGGACTGCCTTGCATGTTCAAATGCCTGGAGGAACGTGATACTCTACGATTAAGGCACTCTTCCAAAGGAGAGTAGCATACACCAAAGCACGCGATTAGTTTGACTATGATACAGGATTAATGACCGACCGGCGAGCTGTACAAAGTTGATGCTGTTGATGGAAGCAATGGATTCACTGATTTGATTGACGCTAGCGTCATACGCGTGGGTTGGTGTATGCTAAAGAAGGTGGACGAGGTGCGCACAGCACACAGAAGAGTGCTTTGAGAATACCATGATCGTAGAGGGTGGATTCCTAAATAGAAAGAGATGAGCTTGGATGGAATGGAGAGAGTGAAACTTGCCTGGATCCAATCCAAGGGAATCAGGAGCGCAAAAATAATTGACACGCACACACACAAATCTTCAACTAGACCGACCCAGGCGGATAGCTGTCAACAAACAGTGTGCTTCCACATAATAATTAGTGGGGTACATGGACAAAACAGACTGGATCCATGTTTGATTCACTTGCCCGCGACTCTAAACAGAGAGACATTCAATGCCCCTTCTATAAATAGCGCATTACAAGGAACATCCAGCATCACTTGCGAAACGAGCTCTATCGACTATATATACACGCGGTCGATCAACGTACTACCCCGATCCAAAACACCCGACGTCGCCAATGAATAACGTACCACTTCTTGAGCACACAGGATCAACCAGAGAGAACTGAAAGAGAGAGGCACGCCATCCATACATAATAAAAGAAAGAGAGACACTACACACACACGCACACACCTGCACAACCACACCTTGGTCCACACAAAACTCCACGTTATTCTGCAGTGTAATTTACTCAACCAACACCATTGGTGAGGGCTGAGCAAAGGACTCTTCTCTAAACTTGTTCTGGAAGGCCTCCCATTGAGCTGGGTCGTGCATGGACATGGTAACAGCGTTACGGCGTCTCAAAGCATATTCAGGGATTGGGCGATCCAACTTGAGATAAGGGAGTGTATTGGGCGTGGTTGGCGTAGATGGGCGTTGTGGGCTATCAACTGGGCTCACGGCCTTGAGCGC
Source organism: Acaulopage tetraceros (assembly GCA_004114255.1). Classification (NCBI taxonomy): domain Eukaryota; kingdom Fungi; phylum Zoopagomycota; class Zoopagomycetes; order Zoopagales; family Zoopagaceae; genus Acaulopage; species Acaulopage tetraceros. Next base: position 143,991 of record QZWU01000004.1, read on the forward strand.
AGGGTGAACGGCATGAGGTGAAGCCACATTGAAGGAGGTTGATCGACGAACAGCGAGATCAGACACGGCAGGAGAGGAGATGGATGCAGCATACTGTGCACGGAGGAGGGAGGAGAGATGGGAGGAGTTACGGAAAGGACGTCTGGTGGAAAAGGAGGTGGGATGATGGAGTCTGGAGGCAGACTCAGCATGAAGAGCGGGAGGTGACATTGAGGGGAGGGAGGATTTGGTGGATCAGACGTACAAAGTGTGCAGGTAGGTGGGAGAGGGTGCCGTGGAGGAGGAGATCAAAGAGGAATGGTAGGAAAAGAGCGTCGTGGGCGCTGAATCAAAATCGATTTGGGCAAAAAAGTGAAAAAAAGTTATGTGTTCGGAGGACTTGTGTGAGCGACTCTGAGCTGACTGGGGAGCTTGTGGGGTCTCGGCACAGCGTGAATTTTAATAAATAGTAGCATCTGTTCCCTTTTCCCTACCATGCTGCATTTTAGCAGTTCTTGCTCCAAATTGAACTGCCCTCTTTTCCCGGATACTTGTGGCATGTAGTCCAAGATACTTGGCCAAAAGTCGAAGTAAAATCTTTTCGCCATAGCCTTTAGGGAGGCGTGGATCACATTTGTGGTGTATGGGCGTGTTGGTAATGATGTTCACTACATCCAGTGATAGAAAAGGAAGACGTGACTCTTTGGCATGGTCAGATATGATGCGGTCATCACGGCCAAGATTCCTTGTCCAAATACGATCAACATCTTCCTTGAGTTGAAGGCATAATCCATTCCAAGAGTTATGAACAAATGCTTCTCGATGACGCGAGTACCCTCCCAACAGCTCATCAGCACCAGATCCAAGAAACATGACTTTGGCAGGACTTGTGTATGGAAGAGATGGAGTGTCGACCAAATGACCTTGTGCCCTTGATGCAAACCAAAAGGCTAATGCAATACTCTACAATGTATGAAGGAGTGGATTGAAAACGTACATAGTCCATGAGGGTGTTGCATGGATGTTGGAGGTTCATGATGCGCTTCTTGTGCTCAACAACTTGTTGATAGGGTACATTGACTTGCACAAAGTTCCAGCGTCTTGAAGGAGCAATTTGTCTACACCTAGATCATCCTTGCACACAAAAGCAGTATACTGTAGCTCGTGGTAGGCAGCAAGGCCAGTCTCCCTATCAGGCACATTATACTTGTCCACATCCTGACCCAGTTTGTGTTTGGCTTGAAGGCTACGTGGGTTCTCAAATGCCACATTGATTAAATCAATGGATTCTTGTAGCGGAAGATGTTGATGGATAAAGAGGGCTACACAGGTGCAATCGATCCCACCAGAGAACAGAACCGCGACTCTTGAACCGTGAGACTCATGATTGATGAGATGATCAAGCCGGAGTTGTACTGCGTGAGAGAGTGCTTGATGCAGGTTGGTTATGGACTGCACCAAGCCTTGAGGAAGAGCGTCAAGCACCTCCTGTCCAGTTGCAGATGAATCCAGGACGCTTTGGAGAAGTTGTGCATCCGCCAACTGATGAGGCTCAGGAAGTGTCATGTTATGCTAACAACAGTCATCCACATGGGCTAAAGAGATACGCTTGCATTAAAAGTATCAACCCATGGTACATGTTGGATGGCATGCTCAAAGGGTTCTTCCGAGTCAAGTTGTAGGTAGTACAGTCCATTGGCCACCACTTCACTAAATTCATTTGCAAGTGGCGTTTCACCACAAACAGAAGTGATGCACAAGTTTGATGAGTGCACACTTTGCAATAAGGATCGTCTGCCCAGGCGATCTCGTCCAAACCAAACGCGTTGGCTGGTAGCATGGTAATAAATCAAAGCAAATGGCCCATGAATGTTCTGCATCACACGCATAACGCCATCCTCATGATTTTGTGCACATAAAGTACGCAATACATCCATCAAGATGGTTGTGTCATTGTCCAGAGTGGATATCTAAACGCGTCATCCTGGCAAGAACTGTAAACACAAACCTGAACACCCTTGTACACTTCTCCATTCCAACAGAGAACGTTTCCCTCTTCATCCACACATGGCTGAGGTGTAGGATGAATGCCCCCACGTAAATGGAGGACAGCAGCATAAAAATTGAGTGTCTTTGTTGGTAGGTGGATGGTATGCAGTGCTGCTGCGTCAGGTCCTATACCACGTCACCACAACTCAAAGCACCACTACCTCGCCTCTTTACACTCGACAGGATGCTTTCATCTGGTGCTGTTGGCTGCCCTGTCACTTGCAAAAAGATTCCACACATGAGAAAAAAAAGATGATTAGCCAACACGAAGCCAAATTGTATGACAGACAGATTCGTTTATGGGGATTACACGTGCAACAAAGGCAATCAATGAGGACAAATTACGCGTCATTTTGTATAGGATTCAGCAAGCTCAAGTACTCGTGATTGGGTGGAATGCACTTGCTAATGAATTACTCAAGAACCTCGTTTTAGCTGGAATCGGTTCCATTACCATTGTGGAGCACGCTCAAGTAACCGTTGAATTATGCTCATCTCACTACTTTGTGGGTTTGCAGGATGTAGGACGCGACGTGGTTGACGTGGCCATGCCTAAACTCCAGTTACTCAACCCTTTGGTCAACTTACAGGCAAGCAACATGCACCACTCACAGCTCACTGATGACTACTTGGCCACATTCCACTTGATCATCTCAACTGGGTTGAATGGAAGTGAACTCCTTGCATTGGAGGCACTCTGTACCCCCTTAAATCTCCCCATGATTGCATCAGACTGTTTTGGGCTATTTGGTTGGATCTTTAACAACTTTGGGAAACAGTACGAGTATTTTACAGAAACCAAAATGCCAGTCAAGGACGACAAACCGGGAAAAGTTGTGAAGAAGACCTTTACCCAGGACTTTTATACCTTGCAAGAGGCACAAAGTACGCGGTGGACGCAATCTGACCCAACATTGACGACTCAAAAGCTCAAGAAACTCAGAAGAATGATGTCGCCGCTCATACTGGGAATCCAGCTGGTATGGGAATTTGAACAAACACATGCAAGAAAACCAACCCTTCAAGACTTGCATGCCTGTAAACAACTTAAAGCGACGCTTTTGAGTGCATGCGGACTGCCTGAATCCTTTTTGGCTGATGCCATTATGGAACAAATGGTGCAACAAACCTCAGTTCAATTTACGCCCGTCTGCGCCATTGTGGGTGGTTGGATTGCTCAAGAGGCAATCAAGCTACTCTCTAAAAAGGATGCGCCTTTCCACAATTGGTTGATGTTTCATGGACAAGAAGGAACAGGCGTTGCTTACATGCTGGATGGCAAATCACACGCTTATTAAAAATTCATTTAAACTGTCAATCAAGTGACGCTGAATCTGCAACAACAAGTCTTGATTCTCATCGGATATGGTGATGCTAAGGTAGATGGGCTGCTGATAGCGTTTGACTAGTTGTCGTGCAAGCGATTCACTGAAATCGTGACGTGATTGGTTAAAAAGCGTAGAGGTCGCTGTTGGCAGTGCAAGTGTCAAATTCTCCAAATTTGGCGCGTCTCCCACCCAAATGAAGAGGGATTGATCCAATCGAATCAAGTAAAAGTGCACAAATTCACCATTGAAATTGTGTGAAAATTGTTTTGATTGCATGGAAAGATCTGCCAGGAAACGCGGCAATCGCAAAGATGAAGGCAAATTTGCCAACCTCAAGAAGGCACGATCCTCCAAAGAAAGTGCTCTAGAGTTCTATCAGGTGTGTGTGTGCCATCATCTACACGCAATCTGAACCTGATTAGGAAAAATATGAGGATATCTATGATGAAGTGCAAGATGACGGTCAGCATCAACTAGATGACTTTGTGGTTGATGATAATGGCTTGGGGTATGCTGATGTTGGTCAGGATGCATTCGAGGAGCGTATGGATACATCCAGTGATGAAAATGACCAACCTGTAAAGACCAAAACGCGTAAAAAGGCCAAGAACGCGCCAATCGCATCCAACAACAATAGCAAGGTGGATACCTTGTTTGACAAGGCGCGTTCCAAGCCAGTTGTCAAGGAAAACACATTGAATGACGAGGAATTTATGCAGAGCGTGATGGATGGTTTGAGTGCACCAGGTACATTAGTCCTCAAAAGGGCACTTCCTGTACCTGCACCAATCAAGAAGGATATTAAACCACATGTACGACGTGAGCAACCTGCCATCATCCCCAGCTCTGATCCTGTTATGCCATCCAGCCCACCAAAAGAACCCTTTGATGAATTTAACGAATTTGAAGAATTTGATGACAATTTTATACAGCAAGCCATTCCTGCCTCATTGCAGGATAACTTTGATGACTTTGGCTTGGATGATTTGGCCTACGATATGGATTTCAGTGCATTGGAGCAATTAGAACAAAGTATGCAATCTCAAGCACCACCCAAAGAACCTGTTAAAAATTACACATCCTGGACGGACATTCAGCCTCAAGTGGTGGTTGAAGAGCAGTTTGCAGAACTCATCCCTTCTACCCCAGTAACCATCACAGACAAGGTGCTCTTTTACTGGATTGACGCATATGAAAGGGATGGAGTTGTCTTTTTGTTTGGTCAAATCCCCCATGAAAGGAGCCACGTTAGTTGCTGCGTGCAAGTCAACAACATGGAACGCAATTTGTACGTCCTTCCACGAGAGTTTGTGTTGGATGAACAAGGCAGTGAAACGGATGAACCAGTCAGCATGCAAAATGTCCTTGCAGAATTTGAACACTTATCCGCAAAGTACATTACAAAGGACCTCAAGGCCAAGCCAGTCAAGCGAAAGTATGCCTTTGAACTGCCTGGTATCCCAGCAGAAGCAGAATATCTCAAAATCAAGTACACTTACGATCAACGTGAGCTCCCTGAGAATTTCGTCGGTCGTACCTTCAAACACGTCTTTGGCACGCGCACTAATGCACTTGAACTCTTCCTCCTCAAGAGTAAAATCATGGGTCCTTGCTGGTTGGAATTGAAGAACATTGAAGTCGTCAAAAGGAACTTTTCATGGTGCCACACTGAAATTACTGCAAATAACCCAGATGACATTCGGCCTTCCACCGAGTATTCGGAAGTACCACCTTTGAACATCATGTGCCTTTCAATTCGCACCATCATGAACAAGCAGAGAAACGCAAATGAAATTGTGGCTGCAAGTGCTTTAGTTTACAAGAACGTATCTCTCGCGTCCAATCGACCTCTTCAGCAGCACCCCTCCAGCCAGTTCATCGCAGTAAGAAATTTGCAAAACCTTCCTTTCCCTCCTGGCTTCCTCAATGCATGCAAGGCAGAAGGTCTCACTGTGGAAGCCAACAAGACTGAGCGTGGGCTGTTGAACTACCTCATCACATTGCTGTGTCGCATTGACCCTGATGTGATCATTGGCCACAACTTTCTTGGATTTGATTTGGATGTCTTACTGCATCGTATGAAAGCATGCAAATTGGACCATTGGTCAAGGATTGGCAGATTACGCCGAACTCAGTGGCCTAAAATGCAACATGGTGCAGGTGGATTTGGTGAATCAACCTTTTCAGAACGTTCAGTCATGAGTGGAAGGCTGGTTTGTGATACTTACCTTGCAGCCAAAGACTTGGTTCGTGCCAAAAGTTACAGTTTAACCAACCTTGCAGCTGAACAACTCAACATTGATCGAAGTGAAATTGAGTACGACAAGGTGGCCGCTGCATTTGAGAACGCCACTCTTCTCGCTCGCCTTTTGCGCCATTGTGCATTCGATGGATACTTGACAGCCTCATTGACATCCAAGTTGCAAGTATTACCCTTATACAAACAATTGACCAACCTTGCTGGTAATCTGTGGTCACGCACGCTCACAGGTGCCAGAGCTGAGCGTAACGAATACCTTTTACTTCATGAATTCCATCGAAAAGAGTTCATTTGCCCTGACAAAGTACAATACAAGAATGGCAAGAAGCAACCAACAGCTGAAGACGATGCTGATCCAGATGAAGTAGGTGAAGTTTCAGGATCCAGGAGAAAGAAGCCGCAATATTCTGGTGGTCTGGTGCTTGAACCAAAGCGAGGATTCTACGATTCATTTGTCCTTTTACTGGATTTCAACAGTCTTTATCCCTCCATCATTCAGGAATTCAACATTTGCTTCACTACTGTAGAGCGTTCCTCTGATGAAATGCCTCCACTCCCAGAAGATTCAGTTGCAAAAGGCATTTTGCCAGAATTGATTGGTGGCTTGGTGAATCGTAGAAAAGATGTAAAGAATCTCATGAAAAAACCAAATACTACTCCTAGCCAAATTGCACAGTACGACATCAAGCAAAAGGCAATCAAGTTGACGGCAAACAGCATGTACGGTTGCCTTGGGTTCACTCATTCTCGTTTTTACGCTAAACCATTGGCCATGTTGATTACAAGTAAAGGTAGAGAAATTCTTCAAAACACGGTGGAATTGGCTCAAAACAAAGGATTGGATGTCATTTATGGTGACACAGATTCCATCATGATTCATACTGCCACAAATGACTTGGAGCAAGTCAAACAGATTGGCAACGATCTTAAAAAGGACGTGAACAAGCGTTATCAAAAGCTAGAAATCGAAATGGATGGATTCTTCCAGCGCATGCTGCTCTTGAGAAAGAAAAAATACGCTGCTTTGGCCGTGGAAGTTGGTTCTGATGGTAAAATTACGACCAACATTGAGACCAAAGGCCTTGATTTGGTACGTCGTGATTGGTGTGGATTATCCCATGATGTCTCCAACTATGTCCTTGCTCAAATCCTTTCAGGTGAAGGAAGAGAAGTCGTGCTGGATCGCATTCATCAGTATCTCGTTCACATGGGCGATGAAGTGCGCACAGGTCAGATTGCACTCGAGAAGTTTGTAATCAACAAAGGACTGACCAAAGCACCCAACGAGTACGCTGATGCCAAAAGTCAACCTCACGTACAAGTTGCCAGAAGACTCATTGGTAAGGGCATTAGTGTTCGTGCAGGTGAAACTGTTCCGTACGTCATTTGCACAGTCAATGGATCCAAGGAAGCGTCATTTGCTGAGCGTGCCTACCACCCAGACGATGTCAACAAGGCGGAAATGGGATTGAGTGTAGATGTGGAATGGTATTTGAACCAACAAGTTCACCCACCTGTAGCACGTCTTTGTGAGCCCATTGAAGGCACAGATTCGTACAGAATTGCACAGTGTTTGGGATTGGATCCAAGCAAGTTCAAATCACATGTGCAATCCAATGAGCCTGCCACTTTCAAGGCAACCAACAAGGAACGTTTTACTGATGCTGAGCCACTGCGCATCAAATGTCCATCTTGCCTAGTTGGATCGACCTTTGGAGGATTTGCAGTCAAAAGGGACCAGCACACCATTTACACGAATGGCTTCACATGCACCTCATGCAACACACTTATTCCACCACAATCTATTGACACTCAACTCCGAATGGCCATTCAGGATTGTATTCACACGTACAATAAGGGCTGGTTGATTTGTGATGAGCCATCATGCAAAAACACAACACGCCAAATGGATGTGGATGGACAGCGGTGCCTTGTAATTGGCTGTGGTGGTCACATGGTATACAAATACTCTGCAACAAACCTCTACAGTCAATTGCTTTATTACCGATCGCTATTTGAAAAGGAAGAGGTTGTGGCGTCCACGTCAAATGAATTAGAAAAGCAACAGATCAACACGATTTACATGCAAGCACAAAAGCACATTGAATTCAGCAAACTGTCTGTACAACGCTATTTGGATAAGAATGCAAGGGGATTTGTTCACTTGAGTGAATTGTTCAAGGGGTTAAAGGTTCAATAATCATGTGCCTGTAACCATGCTGGCTAACCAACGTTCCATTTGACACACCCATTGACCAAGAGCACCACCTCTATTCCACCCCTTTACAAATGACCACCACGCATGGATATGCCTACCTGATTCAATCATCCACTTTTCACGCTCGGACTGAGAAGAGGTAAGGTTGGATGTGATGCGACAAGAGGTGTAAATGAGCAGAATGTGCTTCCATCGAATGGCATCTTGCAACATATGCAAGGAATTGTTCTTGGGTGATGGTTGGATGATGAGGGAACGTATGGACTGATACACATTGTTCAATTGACTGGAGGTGGCAGTGTGTAGCATGGTCCAATATAGCACAAGTTGAGACCAGACATGAACAGCATGGCCAAGTTGCTTGAGGTAGTTGATCCAATCACCATCTTCATCAAGGCTAGAGTGAAGTAAATGCACTGAAATGAGTTGTTGGTTGGATTTGTCAATTTGCTTGACTAGTGCTTTGATGGATTTCACAAGGGGTGGCCATTCAACTGCATCACCATGAGCATCGCATACCAACAGCCTCAATTGAGCCCATTGTGAAATAAAGGCTTCATACAAGGCAGAACACTGAGCATCCACTGGTTCATTGGATGGAACAGTGTGCTTGCTGGTAAAGATGCGAGTGACAGTAGTAAAGCAAGCCTTAATGTACTGCTGCATTGTAAAAGGCTCCATCTCTTGTGTTTGATTTTCATCTTCATCGTAATCACTGTCTGGGCTGGGTGGAAGGAGGTGGAAGCGACGCAGGAGAGAAGCATTGTTGGATTCCCAAAACCAGGCTTCCATGTCGGCACTTGGGTCTTGATCCTGTTCAGTCCATTCCACTGACTGTTTATCTGCCAATTGTTTCAAGAGATCCACGCGTTTCCTAAAGGTACCATGTATCAATCCATGCTCATTCAGCAGACAAAGACGCAAGGCAGCTGCTTCACCTAATCGCAACCAGGCAAGCGCATGGCCATCTTGAATTTCATCTTGGTCGAGTCGCCTCCATGCTTCTTCAACTGCATCACAATCCTCACTGGAAGGCATTGTGTCAAAATAACCTCTGCACGTGCGATCCACCCTTAGCAGTTGTGCTAAGCCTGCAGAGATGAAAGCAGACACGAAATCTAAATTACGCTGACCATCTCGCATAAAGTAGTCCATGTTGGCAAGTTGGCGTTGATCACGTTCTTGGGGTGCATCCAACATGTCTTCGATTGCACTGGTGACTTGATACAGTTTCAATTGAGCAGTTGCCAGATGACCTGTTCGTAGACATATACCTGCACGCACCACTTCTAGTCTCCAGGCATCCTGTGCCACATCGAATACTTCCAACATGTCTTGTGCCATAGACACGTTCCCACATCCAATGTGCTTATTCATGACTAATAGAAACTCCAATGGGTTCAAGGGTTGCAGGGAAGCGCGTGAATACGTCGACAGAGCACGATAACAGTGGGCAAGTAAATAAGCACGCATGGTGAGCAGCCTGACGTGTCCTTCCACCAGAGCATCCTGTAGTGCATCCTTGGTGAGCAATGCTAGTGCTTTGAGAGCACCACGGGCATCATAGTTGCGTATATGCACGTCAGCTACCAACAAGACCATTTTGACGTGTAGATGGTGTTTTAGCACACGTGGCCAGTCCAGTGCATCCGCTAATTGAACTGCAAAAGACAGTTCATCACGGTAGAGGTGGAACAGGATGAGATTGTAGGCTTGAATCACCGTTGATGGAGTTGGGAGTGGTGCAAGGGGATCAGAGATGGCTGTCAACAATTGTATAATGAATGACACAAATGGAGGTCGATTGGAAGCATGTGTGCGTTGCAATTGAGCCAAAGAGGCAGCATAGTGTCGTGATTGGAAAAGATATTTGGCCTTGACAAGTGACATGAGGATGATTGCGCGCGCAAAAAGAAGTATATTACAGATGTACCCAAACGACCTCACTGACTTTGACACCAAACTGTTTATGATCGTTCACCACGGAGACGTCTTGCCAATTGAATGTCCTTGGGTTGGATGGTAACACGCTTGGCATGGATGGCGCACAAGTTGGTATCTTCAAAGAGGGAAACCAAGTAGGCTTCAGAAGCTTCTTGAAGGGCACCAATGGCAGAGGACTGGAACCTCAAGTCAGTCTTGAAGTCTTGAGCAATCTCACGAACGAGACGTTGGAAGGGAAGCTTGCGGATGAGCAATTCAGTGGACTTTTGATAGCGACGGATTTCACGAAGGGCAACGGTACCTGGACGATAGCGATGAGGCTTCTTGACTCCACCGGTTGCTGGTGCAGATTTGCGGGCAACCTTGGTGGCGAGTTGTTTGCGTGGTGCCTTACCACCGGTAGACTTGCGTGCGGTTTGCTTAGTACGGGCCATTGCGATGGATCAAACGAATTTAGAAAGTGTGCAAAAAGTTGGTGGGTGAGAGGAGGGTGGGGTGTGACTGACTTTTTAAAAGACTTTTTTGAAAAAAAAGGTGACCATCTTCACTTTTTTGCAAAAGCCAATCAAATTGATACGCTTTAGCTCTAAGAAAAGTGAAAAAATCGACTTTTGATTTAAAAAAATTGAAAATATAAAAGGGCACCCTCGCCCACCTCACCACCACCACACCCGTCCATATTCGCACACTTTCGCTTTAGCGTACGCCATCTCTCTTTATCAATCAATCAACAACATCAATCAACATGTCTGGTCGTGGAAAAGGTGGTAAAGGATTAGGAAAGGGAGGAGCCAAGCGTCATCGCAAGATTCTTCGTGACAACATTCAAGGTATCACCAAGCCAGCTATCCGTCGTCTCGCACGCCGTGGTGGTGTCAAGCGTATCTCTGGTTTGATCTATGAAGAAACTCGCAATGTCCTCAAGGTATTCTTGGAAAACGTTATCCGTGATGCTGTCACCTACACTGAGCACGCCAAGCGAAAGACTGTAACATCATTGGATGTGGTATATGCCCTCAAGAGACAGGGAAGAACATTGTATGGTTTTGGAGGTTAAGTGGTATGAGGTGGAAGTGCAGTGGTGTTTTGGGTACTCGTGTAATATACTCTCTTAAGCTAGCTTAACTATTGTGTGGTGTTGAGGGTTGAGGCTACTACTGCTTGTGGTTATGGCACTGATTAAGCTGGTAGTTGTAGAGTAGATGATTATAAAGACTGTAATTTATAGATTTCTTACTTTCTATATATTTAATTATGATATCTAGAGAGATGTATACAAGCAAGAGTCTGATAATTGTTAAACTATTATGTAGATACTCCAAGTACAGAATTTATTAATTCTGGTTCAAGTATAACTATTATAAAATCAATACAATCTTATCAATGATATAATAAATTAGTTTTATTTCATATAATTTTATTTATTTCAAATCTTCTAAAACCACAGTCTATTCACACAAGTCTTTTTCAATAATAAACTTGATCAAGTATTTACTCACATTATTACTCTTTAGTGAATGCATCATAGGCCTTTTCATCCATTAAGCCATCCAATTCATGAGGATCACTCATTTCAATCTTACAAAACCATCCATTCTGATAAGGTTCCCTGTTGATTAGCCCTGGTTTGCTTACCAGACTCTCATTCACAGCTGCAATAACACCACTGCATGGCGCATACACGTCACTAGCAGCCTTGACACTCTCCACAGCACCAATCTCCTCTACATACGGTCAAATTACTGCATCGTAAGCATACCTTTGAACCCAACTGAAGCGCCTTTGATAGGAACTTCAACAAATACCACGTCACCCAAGGCTTTTTGTGCATAATCGGTGATTCCAACCGTGGCTGTCTTGCCATCCGTCTCAATCCACTCATGATCCTTGGTGAAGAGACGTGTTGCGTAGGAGCGCATGGTCATGCGGGTGGAGATGCGCTTGAGTCCCAGGCTTCTCGATAACCACGACATTTTTTTCTCAATTGAAAAGAGAGATGATTAGGAGGATTACTGCCACGCCACGTCGATCCTACTCTGACAAGATCTTCCTCGTATTGCGTTTTGAATCGTTCATGTTGATTTTAATTAGCATCGCAACACTCCAGGAAACAATCCATCTGTTTCATTCCAGTTCACGGACACGAATGCCCAAAGAGCACGCGAGATTCTTGCTAAATATCCACCTCAGTACAGGAAGGGTGCCATGATACCCTTGCTTCACCTTGGACAGAAGCAGTTGGGTTGGACGAGTATTTCTGTCATGAATGAAGTGGCCAAGTGGTGTCAGGTGCCTCCAATGCGCGTCTATGAGGTGGCAACCTTTTACACCATGTTCAATCGGTAAGAGGATGTTGATCACATGATGTATGATGTGTATAGTGAGCCCATTGGCAAGTACTTTTTACAAGTGTGCACGACCACGCCCTGTCAATTACGTGATTCAGATGCAATTGTGGAGAGTATATCCAAGCATCTTGGCGTCAAGATGGGAGAGACCACAGCTGACAATATGTTTACATTGGTGGAAGTAGAATGTGCAGGAGCATGCGTGAATGCACCCGTGATGGCTGTGAATGACGATTACTTTGAAGATTTGACTCCAGAGACCACGATTGAAATCTTGAACAAATTGAAAAAGGGCGAACCAGTGCAACCAGGACCACAGATGAAGGGTAAGCGACAGACGTGCGAACCTGTGGGTGGATTGACCAGTTTGACAAGTGAACCAACAGGACCTGGATATGGTGTTCGAGCAGACTTGTGAGTGTGTTTGGCAGTCACAAAAAAGTTACCTTTCTCACACTTCCTTCTTTTTTTCCCCACCTATATACACACACACCTTTTTTCACCTTTTAAACTTGCTACTACTGATTACGAAAATGAATCCAACACTCGCAATTACCTTGATTGTATCTATTGTTTTGGCCTACAACCCAACAAGCCAAAGTCCTGCTCCTGTTGCTCAAACTGGCCTGGTTGATGCAGCTGATATCATGCCTTTGCACCTCATACGCCGTAGTCATGGAGGACTTCACAATGGTGCTCAGAATGACAACTACCAAAGTGCCAAAAAGGGCAAGAAAGGTGGTAGAGGCAAGAAGGGCAAGAAGGGACGTCGCGGAGGAAGGAGGGGCAAGAAGGGTGGTAGGAGACAAAGAGGCAGTAGTGGGGGTGGTGCCAAGTATTAAGCGAGTTTATTAGCAAAATAGACAACCACATTCAACTTCCTGTACGACTTTTTGCTGGGAAGGTGGTAAGTCACGTGGCCTTTTTTTCCTCATTTGATCGCTCCACATCTCCCCCAATCACCAGACTGCTAGATGCAATTCTCAAACTCAATCGTCTTGGCAACTGCCATTCTTTTAAGCACGTCTGTGGCAGCGTCGATCGCTGAAACTCAGACTAGATTCTCGCGTCGTTCATACGCACTTTCTCCACCTTCTGATGGTTACAGCACTGGAAACGACAACTATGACAACTACAAGCCAGGACGACCTGATTACAGTGGTGCTGGTGCATCCACTAATGGATATGGCATTGGTACTGCATTTACCGAATCTAAACCTGTTTCTTCTGGAAGTGGATATGCTGGTTCTTTTGGTGGGTATGGAGGAGCTGCTCCATCAAGTGGCCATCAGGGCTATGGTGGTGGATATAGTAACTTTGATGGTTATAGTGGTTCTTTTTCATCAAGACCATCAACTGGTCGTCATGGCCGCTCTGGGGGATACGGTAGTCCCTCTGGTTCCCGCCCATCCTCTGGAAATCAAAGGTATGGTTCTGGTGGTCATGGCGGCTATGGTAATCCATCCCGCCCTTCATCTGGAAACCAAAGGTATAACTCTGATGGTTTTGGCGGCTATGGTAGTCCCTCTGCTTCTCGTCCATCTACAGGAAACCAAGGATACAGCGGATCATCCGGTAGCTATGGGAGTCCTTCTAGACCATATTCTGGCAACCAAGGCTATGGTAGTACTTCTCCCTCCACTGGTGGCCAATACCCACGTCCAGGATCAAGCAATCGTCCATATGATGCAGTGACAGTTGGTCTTGGTGCCTCCATGGGTGATTGGGGTACAAGTGCCTCTGATTCCTCATACAAGATGCACACGGATTACTACTCTCCTGATGGTCAAAAGATTGGAAGCAGCTCTGGACGCAAGAAGACTCCTCCTGCCTCTTATTACACTGAATACGATTACAGCACCAGTCGTAAAAACAAATCCAAGAACAACAACAATAGTTTATCGAGTTACGATGACTATGGGGGTGCAGATGATCACTACGCTTCCTCAGCCTCTGATGATAAACGCCGCAAGCGTAGAAAGGCAAAGAAGCAAAAGAAGAAGACACAGCGCAAACTTAAAAAGAAGAAGCAACAGCTCAAACGCAAGCAAACCAAGCGCTCTCAAAAGAAGAAGAAGAAGAAGGCTGTGAAGGTGACCATCCACTATGATGAGTAAATGTGTTGAGTTTGCTTGTTGAGAATGCTCAAAAATCTTTTCACAAAATCTTCATCCCCTCCCTCCCCTGTGTAGAAAATGATTTCTCTCATTGCAATCGCAACACTCCTCATCCACGGTCCAGTCGTGTCGATCACTGCTGCTCCGTCCATCATCGTCCGTCGTCAATTTGATTCCTACTCTGCAGATGCTCCAATCAACACGATTCCATCCAGTCAAGGTGGCTTCCCTTCCAGTCAAACTGGCTTCACCAACAATTATGCTTCTAGTCAAGGTGGTTTCACCAACAATTACGCTTCCGGTTCAGTTGGTGCAAATGGAGCTTATCCTGCTATGAATGCATATGCTACACCTTCCACTGGGTTTGCAGGAGCCTTGCCTACTTCTCAAGCCAACTATGGAACTGCTCAGAATGCTGGTATGGTCAAATATGGAAGTATTGCCACAAATTATGGTGGCATGATCAATCAACCTGCTGGGGCCTATGGTGCTCAAGACTACTCCAATAACCAGTACTTTCAGTCCCCAAGCAAGCCTTCCAAAACCTCCTACAATGGCAAGGGTTATGGCAAGGAAGACAAGCATAAGCACTCCAAGAAAAAGTCTAAAAAAGACAAGAAAAAGAAGAAGAAGAAGAAGAAGAAGAAGCATGGTAAAAAGGAGCACAAGTACCTCATAGATTAAGCAGTGGTGAGGAAACCTCTCTCTAATTAGAAATGGTTTTCTGGAAAATTAATTTGAACCACCACTTTTGTCAATTGGTCAAGTTCCCAGCACCACCAAAATGTCCATAGGCTCACGTTCGTACTCGATGCGACCTTCTACTAATTACAACATTGGATACGATCCCAATCTATCCACACCATCACGCATCCTTCATCAGGATCCAGTTTCCATTACACCATCATCGCTGTACGCCATCATTGATACTGCAGTACGAGAGAATGAAGCACAACAGGCTCAAATCATATCTGAAAAGCAAAATGAACACAATCCATTTGAGATTAGCTTTGCACAAGCCACCAATAGCCCTCAACAGCAACATACACCTCCTTTGGTAGACCATGGGCCCATGCCACCGCCACCGCCACCACCACAAATGCTTGCAAAACAACCAGTACAGTGTTCTCGATTACCTCCTCCATCCGTTCCAGTGCATATCAAGGCAAAACAGTCGTCGCTTCCAGCTCAAATGATTTACCAAGTAGTACCACCTGGCCTTCTTCCAACACAACCACTCGTACCAACTGGCATGGGCACATATGCCGTAGCATTACTACCATCCAATTTGATGCCTCTACCAGCACCTTTGATCCCACAACCCAATGCTCTACTTGCACCACACAGTTCACACCACCCACCACGACCACCACAACCCCCTGGGCCAAGGAAGCGTACAAAATCCATCACTACTGGAGACAAGCAAGATTTCCTTGAAAGGAATCGAATTGCAGCCTATAAATGTAGGCAAAAACGAAAGGAATGGCTGCAAAACCTAGAAGAAACACGAGTGAATGAAGAAAAAGCAAACATTGAGCTCAAGCGTACTTTGCAAACCATGAAGGAGGAAGTGGCTTACCTGCAGGTTCAATTGGAACAGCATCAGCAGTCTGGCTGTAATGTGTAATAAAAAGAGAGGTGCACAGACTGCGTTACATTCACCTTTTTTCTCAACTAGACATGAAGATTTTCCTCACAACCGCCATCACCCTCATCTCTGTTGCAATCGCTTCCCCAATCGTCAACTACATTGCTCCTGGTGGTGCATGTGGTGACAGTGTCCAAACTGCAATCTGCCAACCCAACAACACGTGCACATTTAACCCTCGTTCCAAATCAAGTACCTGCCAACCATTATACTCTGCTTTGGGTGGAGAATGTGGTGGTCAAGGTGATTATCCCTTTTCTTGCAATTACAATGCACTTTTGATTTGTAATGTTAAGCAAGGTGCTGATGGCAAGTCAGCAGTTAAAGGCAAGTGCGTGAGAGAGTTTCCCATTACGCATGTGTGAGCAAGTATAAACTGAGTTTATCCAAATAGTTTTAATTCCTGTAAATCTTCCATTGGCTGTGGTGGTTGGATGGCTTTGTTGTTGCCCAAGAGTGAGGCATACAATTCAGCCGTCATTTCGTCGTGCCATGTTCCTGCAGGGATGGGTGCCATGAAATTCATCAACTTGTCATGCACATGGTACCGAAGTTTGCGTCCTTTGGATGCTTTGTTGTCTGTTGGCTTCTTTTTGGAAGTTGTGGTCAATTCACGCAAACTGGCCACCTGTGAAGCATTGGCCAACAAGTCATCTGTCTGAGAGGAGCGTGAGGAGATGAGTTGTCGAAGGAGTTGCTGGTAAAAATCAGTGTCGTCAAAAATTTCATCACTGAATTCACCAGTAGAGTCCATGATGGGGTAATCACCACGTTTCTGACGCGTCCTTTTGATCAGTCTTTCCCTATCCGAGAGAATAGCGCCAATCTGAGCCTGTAAACCTTGGTTGATGGCCTTGAACTTCTTTTGAGCAATAGCTGCACTGGTAAGCTGTGCTTTACTACTCCACTTGTCAATTGTGTCGTCTCTATACGTGGAGAAAGCTTTGCTGTACTTGCTGATTTCAGACCACACCATGTCCATGTCATCCATGTCACGCACACGCTTTCTACTTGAAGTGTGTACTTGAGGATGCCTCTTGCCAAGTTCATGTTGAATGTCCAACAGTGTGTCGAGTAATCCACTTAGACTGGATCTGGTTTCTTCCAACTGTGCAGCATGGTGTTTGGCATGCTGTTCAAAGGTGGTAAAGGAAGGCAATTGATTGGAATGAATGACAAGTTTCTGCATACGAATACGGGCATCCAAGAAATCATCCCATAATCCAAGTTGATTGCGTACATGCTGTCCCTTTTCCATTTCCTGCTCAGCATTCTTACTGAGTGTCTGCAAGAGTTGTCTAGACGCGTCAGAGGGTTATGAGGGATGTGTACTTTTCTTCATGCTCCATTTTAGCCAACTCTTGTTCCATTTCCCCCTCTTCTTTTAGTTCACTTTCTTGCTCCTCCTCCTCCTCTGACTCTTCTGACTGATCACTGGATTCTTCCATGTCCTGCAAGGACGCGTCTTCTTCTTCACTGCTGTCATCCGAGTAAATATCTGCCCTGGATACTGATGTGCCTGTGTACCGTTCATCATCCATCAGAACAATTCGATCGTTTCTCAATTTACTTTTTCTAATACAGCATGAGCGCAATCAAAAGGTGAAACGCGTACCCAACTGCCACATAATGAGAAGTGGCTTGATCACGTGAATCATCAGATTCCGAACCACCATCAGATGAAGCGTATGGATCAAGGGATTCAGGATCAAATTCAGTTGGTGCTGCAACGGCCAACGAGGCCAATTCTTCTCCCAAAGATTTCTTTGCTTTTTTGGGCATGATGGAAGGTAACGTTGTCTGTGCAATTCCCTTTGATCTCAAAATGAGCGACGAATCTGAAATCGAATACTGGAGAGAACGCCTTGTAAACAAAAGATTGCTGTTGGACCAAGCACGCCCTGCACATAGTGCTGATGGCCACCACAACCCAGATGTCCTGTATGCTTCTGATTTGCCCAGGAAGCACCGGATCATCCAACAAGGTCAAATGGTTACCATGGATTTTGTACAGGATCGTCTCAATGTAAAAGTAGACAAGGACAATGTCGTCAAGTCAGTTTCCTTTGGATAAAGAGAAGGAGCATGTACCGTCTCCGTAACGTCGTCTGTTGTTTCTTTTTCACCTGCCACTCCATCTCGTCAATTCCTGTTCACCACACGTCTCAATCGCCTCATCAGTCACCATGAACGATGCATCAGAGATTGAGAAATTAAATCTCCTACGATCAATGTGGCAATTTGCTGCAGTCTGTCAATTCTTTCAACAATTTTATCCAGCCTTTAGCATTGTTAATTTTGATACAGATGCAACCTCCAAATCCTCTCTGGACCCCTCTAATCCATCTTAGGCATTTGAACAAGAATTATTAGCAGAAAAAAGCGACGCTTTGATTGAAGTCATTGTCAAGATGTTGCGTGTTTTAACGCTGAATCGCTTCATCACGCAAGTGCTCCCTTTAAAGTCGATGATAATTCGTTTAAATAGTGCAAATACGTGGGTAGACTACTTGGAAAAAGAATACAACAAACGATCACCAGACAAAAATCCGTTCTTGGGAATGGCTGGTGACATTGGTGGTGCTCAGTATGACGGAGAGCCTTTGAAGCAGGAACAAGGCGTACCAAACGATGGAATTGCTCCCATGCAAATGGATGAGTTGGAAATAGCAGTCACAGAGACTGGTCAGACTGCTTTGGAGCCCATGCAGGACGCCACCTATCAAATGAACACAAAGGCTCCTTCTGTCAAGCACAACACGTCTCATTTCTACCAAATACCCTTGGAAAAACGTATTCTCATCTTACATGATATTTGTGAGTGGCAATGGGATGATCCAGAGCGATTCAGAAGGTCCCTCAAAAGTGAAGATGAATGTAGTGACTGGGTAAAGTGCCTTTATTCTGTTGGTTAACGCGGCATGTAGAGGGTTTCACCTTTTGGATGGGATGCACAAGGTTGCATCTATTGGTTATTTGATGGTATACGACTTTTTGCTTGAAATGTGACACCTTTTAGACAATCGAGTTTATCGTGAAGCACCACAGCCACAAGCGACCAAAGCCAAGGTTTCTAAAACTTCCACTAAAAAGCGGCGGAAAAACACAGTTGAAACTCCACCTGAACCAGAAGTATTGGACATTCCACCATGGCAATTGGTCTGTAGGACACTTGAAGAGTGGGAAACCTTTCCTGAGCAATTCCAAAAGTCCAAGCATTATGAGGAAAAGCGTTTGTACAAGTCGCTTACTCAGCACATTCGACCACAAGTAATTCAGGATTTGACTAATCGGCAGAATGAAAAGCAACTTCAAATGCTCATTTTGGAACAGAAACGCACTGCACGCTCTTCTCAATCCAGCCAACAACAACAGCAAGTCCCTGACGAGCCGTCTCAGCGTGAAGTGCAGCTAGCCATTCGACTCAATCGCTTGGAAGGCCTGCGCAAACGTCCAAGTCGCTCCATTTTTATGGAACGTTCTCCTACTCCACCACAAGAAATGACACGTGAACAGCGAGCACTTGCAAGATCCCAGCGTATAATAGAACGGGAACTCAACACAAAACGCATTCAAGAGATGGGTACAAGGCGTTCTACTCGCAAGAGACGAGGATATGGTTCAGATGATGAAGATGATTTTGTGGAGTACAAGAGTGCTGCTTGGAGAGCAGAGCAAGAGCGTGCTTATTTGCAATTCAGCACACGCCATCATAGCACTCGAACACGGCCAACCACCTATCAACAGGAAGATGAAATGGATAATGATGAAGATCAGATTTGTTTGCAGGATGAACCTCAACAAGAACCCAAGGACGACACTACTTGGTGGTTTGATTGTATCTGTGGCGTTCAAGGACAGAATCACGATGATGGGGAAGAGATGGTGAGCTGTGATCGTTGCTCAACATGGCAGCATGTGGAATGTATCCAACAGGCCTCTGGTTACAAATTGGATTTGGATGATGAGCCTTTTATTTGTTTGAAATGCCGACAAAGTGGTACCAGCAACACTGATCTCACTAGGAATCACGCTATACACCACAATGAAGACGCCAGTGGTGGTGAATCAAGTTCTTTTCATGAGAGTGAAGAGGAGGAAGATGGTGATGATTGGAACCCTCAAATGCAGGCACAAGCTGCTAGATTCAAAAAGCTCAAACTAGTTGTCAAGGGATCAAGTTCACCACCAGACTCTGCACTTTACATACCACCACCCAATGGTATACTTTCTTAATGATAAAGCAGCTTCTTTATTAACTTGAAAAGTTCTCACCATCAAATCCAATGAACCCTCCTAATAAAAAGATGGGGTAAAAGGGTTTCTTTTCAATCTGTGAGCACCAATTCCACGCTGAAGTAAGGCGACCATCAATGCAAGAACCAGCATCAAAAAAGTTATCAGCACCACTTCCATCAAATGCACCTCTGAAAAAGTCTGCAAGGATGGTCTTGCGTAAAACATCCAGTCCACCATAGACGGTGTCAGCGTATTTGAGGAGCGCAGGATTGTTGATGGGTGATCGATCCAGTTCATCCAATACACGTACAATTGGATTAAGGATGCGGGGCACTTGATTGTACTTGTCAATGAACATGAGGGCATTGGGCACATTGCGATCTCCTAAATGAACAACGGATGAGCCAACCCAATAACCAACGCGCTTTTGGGTGAGATTGAGGATGCGATGGATGGCACGAGATACTCCTGGGCACGCTTGGACACGATTCAAACCTTGTCCAGTGTCTTTGAGCCTGTACCAATTCTCACCATTCAGCAAATCCTGATCGGCATTCCACCAAAGCATAAACATTTCATGAAGGATTTCACGCCAGAGGTGGAGGGTCTGGTGTACGTAGTGGAACTGTGTTTCATGAGAATGGGAGAGACGAGCACCATTCTTTCCATGAGAGATTGCTAGTGAAAAGGTGCCTCCTTCATCCTTATCTGACTTGAAGTAGCGCACAAGGTACTGAATCATACGGTCACATGGATCCCTGTTGGCTGCAAGGTAATGGTGGTTGTCTGCTATGCTGTAGAGGCATTGACGAATTTCCTCAGCTGGGAGGTCGCTCTTGGAGTAGCGTCGCACCAATAACTCAATGGCACGTTCCTTTTGCTTGATTTCTGCTTGGACTGTTTGTCGTGTCTTTCCAGCAGGTAAAATTTCCTTGGTGGCTGTCATAATGAGCTCATCTTTAAGCAAACCTAAGGCATCTCTTTGTTCCAAATAGCGATGAACAGTGAGCACGGGAGCCACACAGGAAAACTCCAAGGTTTCTTGAACTTCAGGGATAACAGAGTCTTGTAGTAAATAAACGAGTTTCCCGTAGGCTGTACGCATCTTTTCAGGGTTCATGATCTTGTAGCGACGGGCTATTTCAAATAAACGCTGAAAGAAGGGCTCGTTCTCTGCAAAAGTCCGATCAGCAAACAACTCTTGGCCTGCCTTGTAATCGCATGCCACCAAAAGCCCTGAAAGGATTGCACAAATCTCACGAATCTGCTGTACCATTCGTTTGGCCTTACTTCCATATGAAATGACATCCACCTTGTCCGTGTATTCACTCACATTCAAGGCAGCTTCCACTAGTCGAAGGAGCTTGCGTTCATTGAAGGTGAGTCTCATGGGGATAAAGGCAGCTCTCTCTACAACCCATTCACCAAATGACACGTCACCAGACTGAATGACACCGACTGGTGGTAACTCAACGGGCTTTTCAGGCTCAAGTGGTTCAGAGGTAACTGGCAGCATCTTGAGGGACTTGACGCTTTTTGAATCCACATCCATATCTTGTTGCTCATCATCCAGCTTCTTGATGACGTGGCGTTTGCGGTTGCCCGTGCGATGAAGCATTTCCCAGCACACCATGCAGAAATCCTCTGCACATTGCTCACAGTACAATTGGATGGGTTGATCGCGACATTCCACACAAAATCCCTCCACTTGAGGCACAGGTGATGCTGATCGTGATGAAGTTGTGGATGAGGCCCCCTCAATCTTCAAATCAGGGTCAGGAATGGTGAGAATATCATCTAGCGTCAAGGAGAGTTTGCGAGATCGTCCAGATGACATGAAAACTTTTTAGATGGATCCAATCAAATCTGCACAATTATCCCAGGCACTGGATGATGAAAAGGAAGCTGATCAAGCGTAAATCCAAATCAAGAGGACCTCATGACGTATTTAGTGCAAAGAAGGGCTGGTTTAGTGGACCTGATTGGGATATAGCCTCTCAGTTTTATGAAAAGGCTGCCACTACCTACAAACGCTGTGGGATTCATGAGCGTGCGGCCTCTTGCTTTGAGAAGGCTGCTCATGCTCACTTTCAATCTGGATCGTATGTGAGGTTTTAATGGGGATTTTAATGTGTGGCTGTAGGTTGTTTCTTGCTGGTAAATCCATGGAAGAAGCTGCAGAGATGAACAAGGAACTTGGAAGACTGGATGTGGCGGTGCAACACTACAAAAAGGCCAGCAATTACTTTAGTGCACAGTCCAGTAGTGAGGTTGCAGCTAAATTGTTGGAAAAAGCCGCTAAAATGATGATGGATGCCCAACATTCTGCTCAAGCAGTTGATTTGTATGTTTTGGCCAGTGATACGATTGATGCCGATGAGAAGCCAAGGATAGCAGCAGAGACGTGGAGAAGGGTGGTCAATGCACTTCTTCGATTGAAGCAGACAGACAAGGCCATTCAGGTTGTGGACAAGATCATTGACAAGAAGGATGCTTCTGCAAATGAACGTTGCAAGGCGTGTTTGTCTGTTTTGGTGCTACTTTTGTCCATGGGAGATGATGTGGAAGCAGGAAAACGCTTCGGAAAGTATTACGAACAGGCTGATTTCGTCAAATCACCTGAAGGTAAAGTTGCAGATGAATTGCTCACTGCTTACCAAGACTTTAACCAACAGCAAGTGGATCAAATTGTGCAAGGTATCACCTTCAACTTTTTGGAGGGTGAAGTGACGCGTGTTGCTCGTGCCTTGAGGGTTCCTGGTGGTGGCAAGGCACCTGTTGGTACTAGTGAACATACCCTAGTAGTGGCAATGGAAGAAGAAGAAGGAGATTTGTGCTAAACTTGTTTATATCACCAAATTCAAAGGTCACTATCCCAATCATCATCTGAGCCTGCTTGCAACTTTTTAATTTGCTTTGATCTTTTAGAGTGACGTTTCTTTTTACCACCACTCAACTTGCCTTCTTCCTCAATGGTCAAGGTAGCCAGCCCATTATTCAATAGAGGCACTGTTGCTGCAGAGGATTCCTTCAGCATGGATGGATCATGAATGGATTGCACTTTTTGTTTCAATCTAGCTGCAATAGAAGGATCAGGCACCACACGAATGGGTCCAAATTCCTTAAAGTACATATCACACAATTGTTCCACAAACATCACATCATCTTTGGGGTGCAGCCCCAAGTCTTCAAGATGGAATGGGCGTAACCAAATGTAACCATCACGCCCACTATCCAATTCTGAGAGAATAAAACGCAAGTGCCTCAGTAATGTGGTGTTGAGTGACTGAAAGTACCCAATTAACTCTGCGTTGATGTCCACATCTGGGTCAATGGGAGCCCTGTCTGTAAGAGTAACATTGGTTGTGGTGATTTCTTGCACAATGTCATTCTTTTCCTGTTCTTGTAGCAAAGGTTCAAGCAAGTTGGTCACTTCCTCACGTGTCAATGCTTTTTCATCATGCCTTGTTTCATTTCCACTAGTATTGGCTGCATTCTCACCACGACTTCTCCACCATCTCTCAAGGATATCCCAAATGCCTTGCTGTACGGGTAAACGAGGATACTGATCAGCCAAATCACGCCAACGTTTCCTATCCGCTGCATTCACGCGCATCAGTGCATCATCTTGCTTGACTGCACTATTGTGAGGTATCTGTGCCTTGATGGTAAGCACTTCTCTGGGTGATCGGTTCCGTTTTCTTGGAATCACTTGTGGAATAATAAACAAATCGTACAAATCCACCTTTTCCCCAAAGATCTTGTCTGAGGTACAGCCACAGTACCCATCCATCACGGTCAATCGAAACATGTCGTTCACTCCAATATTGAATAGTGGTTGCAGTACGTCAGGAGGATCGTCCTTATCAAGAATATCATCAGCACAGGATGCCATCAAACAGGTGCAATACACATAACCACACCCAGTCTCAATTGGAGGCTGTGAACTGAACAAGATGCGCTTGTTGAGAATGGCATGTTTCCACACCACGAATACTGCAGGACCCATTCTCTCTAGCAATTCTGTAAAGTATCTGGCGGGATGATTCCCATTCAAATTCCTGACGCGTGGAATGCGTGGCATCAGCCTGAATTTGGATTCAAGAGTTGGTCGCCTTGGTCGCCTTCTCTGTTGCTCATAGTATGATCTCAAGAGCTGTTGGGCAACTTCCTTCTCAGCTGCATGGTATCCAACTGCTTCTTTGAGGAATTCCACATGTCGATGCAACCGTGTAAACCTGGAACTCAGCAATCCAGCTGCGCACATACGAGCCCCACGTTCACGTGCTGCATGCTCACCACGTACCACCTGGTTCTCAAAGATGCTTACACCATAATACGTGTTTTTAAAGAAATATCTAAAGTGATGAGTATTGTTGTAAGAGGGATGCGCTACACAATATCCTGTTTCATGAGATGCAGCCCACTGGGAAGTGCAGCAAACTCCAATCCGTTCAAATCAATATTCTCTGGATAAGTCCATTCAACGATATTGCCAACGTTGGTGTCAAATCTCACCACAAAAACGGCAAGTACAAATTCATCAGGATCATCATCCTCATCCTCTTCATCAGGTAGTTTCACCAACTTGGCTTCTTCATCAATTTGTGGTGGTGGTGGTGGTGGGTGATCCATTGGCTGGATGGTCAAAGCGAAATGAACCTTTTTCACACGATCCCCCCCTTCCCTCTTGTCACTCTTTTTCATGTCTAATCCTCCAACTGAACCCCCACGCAAGCGTAAACCCACCAGTGAGGAAATAGCTCATGTACCCACACTTATCTGGTCATTTGACGCGTCTTATATAGGCCTCACGCACGTTACGCGTCCAACTTCGTTTAGCAGCCTTCAAGGCAGAACGTGGCCTTGAGCATTTGTCCCTTGAGGAAACGGAGCGTCTCATGCACGAAGAAATCGAGAAATCCAAGCAGCGTCCTCATCTCGTGCCTGTGACGCGTACCATTTCAGACCCTGCCACCACTACAGTGCAGCCCATTCCAATGAGAAGGAGGGCAGATTCATACTCGTTGACTAGGACACCATTCGTCACGCCACCTCAAAGAACTCCTTCTCCAAGTGCCACTTTGGCTGCTGAAGCCATTCTCTTATTGGCTAGTCCAGATAGGATGAGCAAGGAAGCTCGGCCACTGAGTTGGAGTATGCCTCGTTGAAATTTTGTACCAACATATAAAGCGCGTCAGTACATGTCTTTTCGACCTTCTTCGTGGGATCCTCCCTTGATCATTGCTCAGATTGTGTGCCTACAAACCACATTTTACTCCATCGTATGCCTGGAAACACTGGTGGCTGAGGCCTTTAGCAACACTTCAATCTCACTTCAACACCTTTTCGATTATAATGAATTTCGCATGGATACTGTGTTGGGGTGGATATTGGCGTTTGACTGGCTACTAGCAGCATGCGGAACTTGCTTTGCTATGGTATGGATTGTGGGAAGGGCCAGACAGTGCTTGGACTTTGCATTTACCCTACATTTTGTTCATTTATTGTTTACATTTGTGTATTTGGGAGAATTGCCTTGGTCCTTCTTTTGGTGGGTCCTTAACATTGCCAGCTGTAGTTGTATGGCTGTAGGGGGCGAGTGGCTGTGTATGAAGTGGGAATTGGAACCCATTTTACTCAGTGGAGCAGGCAAGGAGGATAAAAAGAAGCGCAAGAATAGTGAAGCCAGTTATCAAAGGCTACAGGAGCAAGAGAATCCTGAAGAGATTGAACTGCAAGTGATAACACAAAACTGAACTTGAATGGATGTACAGAATACAGCAAATGAATCAGTGTTGAGCCCATTCAATGGATTTGAGGTCAATGCCTTCCTGTACCATTTCCCAAAGAGGAGACATTTCCCTTAATCTGTCCACATGCTGCACTACTTGGTCAATGACGTAATCCACCTCTTGTTCAGTTGTGAAACGACCAAGTCCAAATCGAATGCTGCTGTGAGCCATGTCTTCTTCAGCACCCAGAGCACGGAGAACGTAGGAAGGCTCAAGGGAAGCAGAGGTACAGGCACTTCCACTGGATAAAGCAACGTTCTTGAGGGCCATGAGTAAAGATTCACCTTCTACATATGCAAAGGAAATGTTGACGCATCCAGGGTAAGTGTTGATGGGGTCGCCATTGCGCTGAACATGAGTAACACGCGATGTGATTCCATTCAACAACCGTTGGGAAAGGTGATCTACCCATTGCCTATCGTTATCCATTTCAAGTGAGGCCAATCGACAGGCCTCACCGATGCCCACCACCAAGGAGGTTGGTACTGTGCCACTCCTCAACCCACGCTCTTGACCTCCTCCACTCTGCAGCGGTTCCAATCGTACACGAGGCCTTCTTCTAACATAAAGTGCTCCAATGCCCTTTGGACCATAAAGCTTATGGCCAGAGATGGACATGACATCCACGTTCATTTTGTTCACATCAATAGGAATTTTCCCTACAGCCTGAGCGGCATCAGTGTGGAAAAATACTTTGCGTTCTTTGCACAACTTTCCAATTTGTTCAATAGGCTGAATGACACCAATCTCATTATTTACAGTCATGATGGACACCAGCGCAGTATCTGGTCGCATGGCTTCAGCAAGTTGGTCAAGGGACACGATTCCACCCTTGGAAACAGGGAGATAGGTCACATCAAAGCCTTCTTCCTGCAGTACGCGACAAGAGTCCAATACACATTTGTGCTCAGTTTGAGTGGTGATAATGTGCTTTCTGTGCTGCTTGTAGAAACGCGCAATGCCCTTGACGCTGATGTTGTTGGACTCTGTTGCACCACTCGTGAAAATGATTTCCTTTGGGTCTGCTTTGATGAGCTGAGCAACTTGTTCCCGTGCCTGATTGACGGCTGATTCGGACTCCCATCCATACTGATGTGTTCTAGAGTGTGGATTACCGTATTGCTGTGTCATGTAAGGGAGCATGGCGTCAAGAACGCGTGGATCCAAAGGTGTGGTTGCTTGCATATCCAGGTAGATTGGCCGATCGTGTGGTTGAATCAGCGATTTACTAAAACCAAGCACTTCTACACAAATTAAATGAGGGATTGGAGGACGTGCCTGGGGTGCTGGTGGTGGTCAATCGTCGCCTCAGTGGTAGCAATCGTGCGGAAAACATGACAAGCATCAGGCAACAGACATCGTTGCATTCCCTCAATGCTTCAACTCAATCAAAAGCACTTTTTTGTGCTTACACTTGCTGGAAAACCGGTTTATTCAAGGCATCCTGCCCTCCCATTCATAATAACAAGTGGTAGATTTGGTAGTGAACAAGTTGTCTCGCATTCTGTGGCTGTCATTCAAACCATCTTGTCATTCTTTGCTGATTCAGGTGATACGCTCAAGTCTGTTCGTGCTGGTCAACTGCTCATCTCTTTTCTGTTAAAAGATCAATTGATTTATGTCGCAGTATCCCCATTTTGTGAATCTGAGCGTCAATTATCCGAACAACTGGTCTGCTTTCATAGCCACGTCATTTCCATCTTTACGAGCGTGCAATTGGCCAAATTGTTTGAACAACGCGTAAACTTTGATCTCAGGAGACTGTTGTTTGGATCAGAAGGAATATTTGATGCATTGTCCTCTGAATTATCCTCAAAAGGTGGCATCATGCTGGGTTCAGTTCAATGTTTACGGATGCCGGTGCAACTTCGTGACAAGATTGGTCAGACGCTCTTGGCTCTCAATAGCAACAAGGTATTCTCACACGGATTCCTGTTTGCCAAGGGCAAATTGATTACAATGGTGCGGCCACGTAAGCAAAGTCTTCATCCACACGACATTTATGCAATTCAAAACATGGCTATCGCTAATGCTTCATATGGTGGAGGGGAGATTTGGACGCCCATCTGCCTACCAAAGGCCAATGCAACTGGATTCGTATTTGCTTACATTTACTATTTGACAGAGACCATGTGCATGATTTTGATTTCCAACAACAAGGAAGGCTTCTTTGAAGCATCAGAGTGCAAAGAACAGCTGGTTGAGGCGCTCGTCAGTCAAGGCATCATGGAGCAACTCAAATCAAGCGTGTCTGAGAATCATTATTGTATTGCAGATGTGGGAATTCCAGGATTAAGGCACTTTGTATTCAAATCCAAGGCAACATTACAGTACAGTTCTCCTGATTTGGCTGAACCATTCGATAAGCAAAGTGACTTTGAGGTCTTGTTCAAGGGTTACCAGTTCATTCATCGACGCCTCAACTCCAAGACCAGCGCCATGATTCACTATTATGGCTCAGCAAATGTGACAACTTTTGGTTGGAATTCAAATGGGTTTGAGATTTATGTGACCATGGCTCCCTTTATATCAAAGAGCAGTGCAGCTGCGGCTGTGAACAACCTCATTCGATGGATTCAAAAGGAAGAAGATTCCTTGTTCATCACCAAACCACCCGTCTTTTAAATGTATACAGTTTTGTTATTCAAATGTGTCATCTTGTTGTTCATCTGCTTCATCGTCAATTCTGCGTCTCTTTTGACTGGAAGCATGAGCATCTCGCTCCAGTTGTTTACGAACTTGCTCACGGGCTTGCTCCATGTTGTCTGCATCATCTGCATATTCCAGCACCAAATGTCTGCCATACAAATGAGTGGCAGCAAGGGCAGTCTTGGCTCGTTCAGCTTCCTTTTTGGTAAGGAACTCAATAAAGGCGAAGCCACGATGGTTTCCATCAAACTTTTTGGGCAATCGAATGGACTTGACTTGTGCGTAGTTGCTAAAGAGTTCTTTGATGTCTTTTTTGGTTGCTTCAAAAGGAATGTTGCGGATGACAAGCTTGGTGCTCGAGGTACTGTCCTTGACCTTCTTTTCAACATCCTTGGAAGGTCGATCGGAGAGTTTGAGTTGGAGGGCATGACCATCCAAGTAAATGCCTTGAAGGGAAGCCAAAGCGTGTTTGGCGTCCTTGGCTAATTTGAATTCTACAAAGCCAAAACCCATGGACAGGCGCTTGTCCTTGTGTTTAGGATCTTGTTTGGTACGAATGGTGACGGAACGGAGGTCACCGGCTGCTTCAAAGATGGTAGTCAAGTCCTTTTCTTTTGTGGCAAAGTTGAGGTTTTTGACAAAGAGTGTGCAATTTTCGGAATCACCTTCATCGTCATTATCTTCATCATGGATGTCATGGCTGGTGGTGGCCTTGGCAGCACGCTTCGTTACTGTGTTTGAAAAGAAACCAACAGGCGCTTTTTCCAAGTAAAGAATGGTGTTTTTGAATTTGCGATAAGCCAAATGACGGAACGCTGCCTTACCTTCATTGGCTTCCAGGAATTCCACAACTGCAATCGTTTTAGCGGGTGGGATGAGCACCTTGCCCAGCTGGCCGAATGGACCAAATAAATCTTTAAGATCGGATTCCGATGTTTCATGTGGGATGTTTTTGACAAGGATAACCGCATCACTACGATGTTTGACACTCTTGAGCGCATCCAAATTCACTCCATTTGCCTCAAAAAAGTCTTTGGTGTCTGTAATGACCTGTGTTTCTGCAAGCGCCATTCGAACTGCTAGATTGTCCGCATCTCTGTCCAGAATATCTGCTTTGGATATATTAAGTTTGGTTGCAATGGATTCAGCAACTGCATCTGCATTCATGTAGAGTGTGTTCCAATTGAATTCACTGGTGGCATTCGCCCTGCGCTTAATTTCTCGCTTCTTCTTGAAGGTAGTGGCTTCTTCCAACTGCTCCTCAAGGGATTTCTGCAATTTGTCCTTACCAGGAAGGACATGCAGTAGTCTACCTTGAAAGATGGTCTTGTCTGTGCCATGTAATGCTTTGACTGCGTGTTCTGGAAGCAGGTAACTGATCAAGGCAATACCAATGGGCTGCTTGGTGTCTTTAGAAATGGGTAAATGTACTTCGCTAATAGGGCCAAAAGGAGAAAAATGATCCTTGAGGTCATCCTCACTTGCTGAGAAGGGTAAATTGCGTACAAAAAGGCGACCCGTGTCCATAATTTGACGTACAACAGGGTCTACCGCTGGTTCTAGTTCTGGTTGATTCTCACTGGTGGGTGGTGCATCTTGCTTGACTTTACTTTTGAGGTATTCCAGATCGGATACGGTTGTATCAAAGAGTGCTTGTGATGAAGTTCGATTCCCAGGAGTGTTGGTTGAGACTGCATCATCATTGTTCCAGGAAGGTACTTTGGTTTGCAGTGCACTGCCGCCACCTTGGAGAAACTTGTCCACGTCCATTCCATGTGCAGATGGTACTTTGGTAGCATTGACCTGAATGACTTTGTATTCATCTTGTTTGATGGAGGAAGAATCATTCAAATTGTCGGTCATGTTTGTTTCATCCTTTTGAATGGTATATCGACTCCATGGACGCGGTATGGCCGCATCACCAACTGGTAAAGCCTTTTCAACTGTTATTTTACACGTATCAATGAAAGTATTGTGAAAATAGTCCAATGCTCTGGTTGCCGCCTTGTCTGTACGGAATCCAACGAATCCAAAACATCTAGAGTTACCCCATCTAGTGCAAAATGAAGGAGAAGACGCGTTGGATTGGTTACTTGTTTTTGATGATTTTAGCATCAGTCACTTCTTCCCCAAGATTGGCAAAGTGATTGCGAAATCTGTCATCACTGAGGTGCTTTGGGAGGTTTTTGACGAGTAATCGTGACCTACCAAGCAGTCAATCAATTGGGAATTGGGCGTGTAGTTCAACATTTTTTTTTCAAAAAGTTTTTTTTACAGACAGCCAAGAACTTAACGATACATGGCGGGTGGTTCAACCATTGGAATTTTGCCAAAGGTAAACTGAGGTGCACTGAAGGCCTCCTTTTCCCAATCCTGTAATTCCAAGGTGTCCGTGGTGGGTGGTTCCAGTTGAGTATTAGGCAATGTTGCAAAAGGAGGCTGAGTGGCGACTGTAGATGCGGTGGTGGTTTGAGGCGCTGCTCCAAAAGGGAGTTGAGCAGTGGTGCCAAATCCAACAGTGGGTTGAGGTGTAATTCCGAACCCAGTGGCAGGCTGGGGTGTCGTTTCAAATGCACTGGTGGGTTGGGACACTGCCCCAAAAGCTGAGGCAGGTTGAGGCAACATTCCGAAACCAGAAGTGGGTTGGACAGCGACACCAAATCCAGACGTAGGTTGAGCAATGGCGCCAAATCCAGAGGAAGTCTGAAGAGTCGATCCGAATCCAGTGTTGGGTTGAGTTGTTGTTCCAAATCCAGAGGCAGGTTGTGAGGTTATGCCAAACGCACTTGTGGACTGAGGCACTGCACCAAATCCAGCTATGGGCTGGGTAGCCACCCCAAAAGCACTGGTTGGTTGTGAAGTGGATCCAAAGCTACTTGCTGTTGATCCAAAAGCACTCACTGGTTGATTCACCTGACCAAATGCACTAATGGGTTGGTTCACTCGTCCAAAGGCACTCGCTGGCTGATTTACTTGACCAAATGCACTTGTTGGGTGATTCACCTGTCCAAAAGCACTCGTAGACTGTCCAAACGCGCTCACTGGCTTGCTCACCTGCCCAAATCCTCCCATTGATCCACTATTGGTCCCAAATACGGACTGGCCAAGCCCTGTTGTGGATCCAAAAGCACTGGCTGGTTGTGATGCTGTTGCACCAAATGCTGAATTGCCAAATCCACTCACATTTGCACCTTCTCCCATTTTGATAGCTGCACTTGGATTACTCAGCACCTGCTTCACTTGTTCATTCACGTTGGCCAATCGACGCGCTAATTCTTGCTCATATTGCATACTACTGTTGGTAGTCTTCATCTCCTTCCACCACTCCCATCTAGCTTCTTCAAAACTCAAATCCACTCCCTTGATACACGATAATGCTTCCTTGAATGGCCCATAGGTTGAAAATGGCCAAGGCGGTCGTTCTGTTGTCAAATCTTCTCGTATTGATTGTGCGTTTGTATTGGCAGGTGCTGTGATCCTGCCTCCATTTTTACCTTTCATCGATGCACCACCTTGCGGATGCTCGTTACGACAATTACTTCCATATTGACATTTGCCTGCGAGCCAGAATTTGCAGAGAGGTCGCGCAACTGATTTAATCATTAAAATAATTCAAGCAACAAACTTTGATATATGACCATACTAATCAAACTGCATGTATACTGACCATCTTGATTAAAACTCTTCTTTAGATAGTGTTGAGTTTGTGATATCACGTATGCATGTTGAATGGGAGGGTGATGTACACCCCTGTATATACTCACACTCTTTTCACATAAGTAGCACAATATATAATTCCCCACTTTTTGCACTATAACTTTACACTTACTTTATTTGCAATCTCTCTTTTATATTTACTTTTGTCTCATTATAATGACTTTATATATTACCCACTTCCTTAATGACCTTGAGAAAATGTTAGATGTTCCTATATAGAAATCTAATCAGTTCCAAGGATTGCTATATGTTTATAGTAGCTCTGTCTAAGACAGTGCCTAATATAACATACTCTCTACAACTATATTCAGAATGGCTTCTTATGTTGATCTAGTCTTTTAACACTCACATATCTACTAAGCAGTTGTTCAAGAAGTTAAAGAAGTACTATATAGTCAGACTAATACTAGAGTATACAAGTTAAGTCTATTTAGAGTATAATAGATTAGAAGAAGAGGAAATCAGAGATGGAATTAATGTATTGAGACAGTCACAAAGATAGGGTCTCAAGCAATGTAACACCATTGGATGCATGAAGCTCTAGAATCATAATGTGAATGCAGCAAGGAACATAAGAGCAGTGTTTATTTATATGAATTTACACAATGGTGAACGCCCTCCTCGTTTCAGACCGCAGGCACAGCAAGCCTAGTGAGTATAGTTGTTTCCGTGACTGTAGTGAGTTCGCCAAAATCTAGCTGACTAATCGGTGCGCCAGTGTAGAAAGTGCAAGCTTTCTACTTGCACACGACCATCAACAATCTTTTTTTTTCAAATTTATCAAATATCCGCAAACCAAGTGTGATGCTGCCCCCTCACACAATCACCACCATCGCCGTGCTAGTTGGATGGAATCTCTTCTCCATCATTACTTGTATCCTCTTTTTCCTTCATAGGGATGTTCCATTAATTTTTCATCGAAATGTTCCATTGACGCTGGTGGTGGCTATTACAGGTACTCTGTTGATTGACCTGCATTTGATGCGTCTCATTTTCAAGGGCAACTTTCCCTGCTTCCTTATTCTCTGGGTTCCAGCCTTCCTCCTCCCTGTATTTGTGTATACGATGTTGGTGAGGTTTATTTGGTTGGCCAAAGAGTATTGGACCAATCGTTATCAGCTGGCTGCTCACGATGAATTGTACACGAAAATTGAAGGCAAATTGACCAGATCCAATTCAATATCCAGCAATGCTTCCACCGCATCATCCTACGCGTGGAGGTTAAGGGTAGCAAGCATCTTTGGTTTCAAGCCGCTTGTTGGTCTGGCCATTGTATTTGGCGTCTCTCAGATTGTCAGCATGGTACTGGTGACCTTGTCTAGTCCTAATTTCAGATGGAGTGTCACCAAATGTCGTATTGGTTACGAATTGCTCTTCCTTTATGCATGGGTATTGGCTGCCTTGTTGGTAGTGCCTTTTGCAGTGGTGCTCATGTACGGCGTGCAAGAGAATTATGGCATCAAACTGGAATTGTATGTTGCAAGTGCCGTCTTCTTTTCCCTTGCCATCTTTGGTGCTGTCCTCGACTTTTCTCCCTTGACCGCCAGTGCATTGAAGGATTTTAGGCGAATGATTGGTTCTCACTATTTACTCATATTTGCATTGGTGTTTATTCACATCATGTTTATCGTAGTACCTGCCATTAAAGTATGGAGAGAAGAGCAAAATCGCATTCATGGTACTCAGCAACAAGAAGAACTCCTCATGGATGACAAGTCAGTGGAACACATGGAATCTGCAGAGTACACGCGTGAAGGATTGCTCAGAGTATTTGAGCAAGGCCACGAAGCAGAATTGGCTGAATTACGACGATTTGCCGTACAGGATTTCAGTGTTGAAAACCTCATTTTTTATCAAAAGTGGAGAGAAGCCAAAGAGTTGTATGAAATGGGTGGATACTGGCAACTGCAGTACAAAAAGCTATATGAAGAGTTCCTCGCAAGCGATGCGCCTGGTGCATTAACCATCTCCGAGCCAATTCTCAAGTATCTGGCCAAGATGTTTGCAGAGGAGCATTACACAGGGGACATGCTGGATAGGGCTGCTGCAGAGGTGTTTGAGTGGATGTATGTGGAAACTTTTCCAAGATTCTTGTGCGTGGTCTCTGAAGACAAGCAGAGACGGGTGTCTGGAGTATTTTGAGTGTGAGGCTGGCTGGGCCAGTGTTACATTTGTCGTTTTAATAACTCAACTTGTCGTTTTAATGCCTCAACCTGGATGTAAGCGTGGTCCAACTGACCTTCTAGTTCAGCAATACGCATTGTGAGACCATGGGAACGTTCTTGAAAGCGTTCTTCTGCTTCCACAGCAACTGTTTCCACCACTCTAACCACGCGCCAAAGTCTCATCAACACCACCATCTCAACCAACTCCTTACCAACACCATGGAGGGTGAGCTCCAGAGCAAGCGTTACAATCACGCACACAATGTCCAACATGTGTCCAAAGTGCAAAAAGTACTCCCATGGAAAGATGAAGAATTTGACAATATACTCTAGAATAAATACCACAAGGATACCAATGGACACCAAGAACAATTTGTGCTCAATCTCTGGATGGAACTCATGAAATGTCAATTGGAGCACGAGCAACAAGACGTCAACCAAAGTCAATCCCAAGATGAAAAAGTGGAAATTGTTGGATTCCACAATCTCCCGCAAACGGTTCTTCCTTTCTGAACTAGAAGTATTCTTGTAGGCCACAAGAGGAAGGGTGTGAGAACGTTGTAATGGGCTGAATTCATCCTCTTCGTGTGAATTGGGAAACACTGTGTAGGAACGTCGAACGCTCATCAGTGCAAAAAGAAATGAAGAGAAAATCATCTTCCCTCCAAATAACCAGTTCCCTTTCATCAGGTAAAATTCGCTGTACAGGAGTTTATTAGAATTTGTAGGTATGAAAGTATCCAGTCGACATCATCCTTCCAATTGGCCTCGATTATTCTGGGATTCTCTACCTTCAATTGAATCTCGCAATGCTCATTTCATCTTGTTGGTGCTCCTCTTGCTGGATTTGTCAATCACCTTTACTCGTTTGTCTATATTAGTATTCGACCCTACACTGAGTATCCCTGGAAGTCAGATTATATTGGGTAAACTCTCCCTTTTGAACTGGATATTCCTCATCATCTACCTTGGGGAACAGGGCACTCGTTTGTTCGTGTTTGGTCCGCAATACTTTATCATTCCATTGCATGCAGTGGACGCTGGTGTTGTGGCAGGTTTGCTCGTACTCAGAATCATTTTCAGAGCTCCCATGATCAATGCTTGCGTTGGTTTACTTTCCTTGATGAGATTGTGGCGTATTGTACGCCTCCCTGATGTGGTGCATGAGGCCTCTTACGTTTATGGTGGCAAGGAAGTGGCCTACAAGGATAATGCCTCCAAAGTTGTATATTTGAATGCTAAATTGAATGCCTCCAAGGAACAGAATTTGGACATGGAAAAGAACATTATGCAATTGGAGGAGCAGATGGAAGAATTACAAAAGGAGTTGGATAATGCCCAGTCCTTGGTGGCTTCCAGGAAGAGGCCAAGTTAAAAGTGTGAGGAAACTGTGGCTGGCCTACGGACAACAAAACTTGCCGCTTTTCAACAACTATTTCCCCCATTCAATGGACTTGGCATCGCAGGGCGATGATCAGGCCTCGTTTAAAAACATTGCAATATCTTCATCTTCATCCTTGGCAGATTTTCCTACTTCAAATGAACCACAACACCCTTCCACCACTGCAAATCATCAAATCTCATCATTGTCATCTGGATTCCCCTCACAGTATAGGATGATGGACAATGGGCCAGCCATTAAACCACCTCCTACGTTCAAAGAACAAATTGTGGAGATTTTGGAGTACATTAGGTCCAAGGCCCAAGCAATCGATAAACGAAATGGCCAATTAGCCATACTTGCAATGAATTTGGTGCACTTGGTAGTGATATTCGTGGGATTGGTAGTGCTGGCATACGACCCTTACCACGACAGGCGTCCAACCCTCTCGATTGTACTCATGGTGTCCATCCTATTGACCCACTTTTACTTGATCGAACAAATGGTGCGCTGGATTGCATTTGGCTCAGAGTACTTTATCAAAAATGCTTGGAATGCACTGGATGCATTGATTGTTGGTGCCATGTTGCTTGGGGTGTGGATTCTACGCATGCCAGACAGTATCATGGTTGGTGTGCTGGTGGGTGGACGCATGTGGAGAATGCTAATGGTTATGCGCGTTGACAAGGTGTTTTCAGACAAGCAAGTGCACTTTGAGAGTGATCAGGAACGCTTGGAATACTTGGGCAGCTGCATCAGAAAGGAGAAACAACGCGACTGGGACTTGAGAGTTGGAGTAGAAAGCTTGAAGAAGAAGAGTAAAGTACTGGGCCAAGAGCTCGAAATTAGCGTGAATGCCGTCCTTAAATCCAATAAACGGTGAAGATGGAAAACTTTTTTTTCAAATGGAATTGGATGCATCAACACCACGCGGATTCAAACAAATCATCAGATACCAGGAAAAGATTGTTAGGAATAAGGAGAAGAGGGTGGAAAAGCAGCAGGCACCCAAGGAGCTGAAGCAATTGCCAGGGGAATCATATTATGCATATTCAAAGCGACTGGACAAAATAACGCGTGAAAAAGTGAGTGTGCTGCATCACAAGCATGTGTCTGTCTCAGCGACTGATGAGGACAGCAGGAAGAAGCGAAAGAGACGTGAATATCGTGAAAAAGAAAAGGAAAAGAAGCTGGCCAAGATGGATAAAGACGTTGATGGATTTGAAGAGCTGCACAAGGAGCGTGGAGTAATCAAATTTGGAGAGGTGGCACAAGCACCACCCACATTCACGGCTATTCCAAAAGAGAAGCTCAAGATGAAAAAGGTGGCAGTGGAGGAAGTGGAAAAGAAGGTACCTGTGTCCAAGCAAGAACAGGCAGCCACAAAGCAATTAGAGGCTGCATTGCTTGTAAAGAAACAGCAAAGGGCCAAGCAATCTCTACTGAAAAAACAGCAGCTGAATGATTCTCGTGAAAAGGCAATTGAATTGTATAGAAAGCAAAAAATGCTCAAAATACAAAAGATGGCTCAATAAATTAAACTTTGAGAATAAGAAAAGTGTTCTAAACTATTATAGATTACACTGTCATTGATATAAAATCAAAGTTAAAAGTACAAGTGTATATCTTACTTCTTACTTCAAGATAAGATAAGAGACTATTACTAAGTTGAACTTTACTAATTGGTAAAAAAGATTCTTAAAAGTATTATAAGAAATAAGTTATAAAGAAAGAGAGTGCACTTGAAAGAATAATATTATTAGAATATTAAATATAATATATTAAAGTAATTGATATAGAGAAAGATAGATAAGATAAGAGTAAATATCTAGAATAATTCTATAAGATAAGAAATTCGTATAGTGTGTACTTAATGTAAATTAATATTATAGAATAGAACTTTTTAGATAAAATTTTCTAGAAATAATTTAAATATTACACTATCTCATTACCTATTAGAAAACCCTTTGAGTGATTTTAACAGGTATATGCAGGCCTTTCATTAAGTGAAACCAATACTCAAACAGATTAAGAGTCTCAGCTCCACCAATACTAAGTTAACAATCATCCTCACTTAGAAATTGTGACTACCTTTGACACTACTCTCAACTTCTCAACAATGTCTACTTAAGAAAAGATTCCCATTTTGGACGAAGTCAACTATAACTTATACACGTATATGGCCAAGTAGTACTTTGTGAAAAAGGGCGTGTGAGAGTATGTGGTGGGATCTGCCAAGTTGCTTGCCACCTCAACTCCTGATGAAATTGCAGAATTTGCAGCCAAGAAGGATAAGACATTTGCTTATTTGGTGGATACAGTACCTCAAGCCCATCAGTATATCATTTGCCCCTGTACCTCTACTGCTGATGCTTAGACCAAATTGAAAAATGAGTTCAAGAAAAAGCAAATCAAGATCAAGAAGGAATTGAAGGAAAAGATTCTTAAGCATGCCATAAAGAATGGTGATATAGTTAGATACATCAAGGGATTGAAGGAGTTGATTGGCAAGTTAGCTATAGCTGGTAAAGTATTGGATGATGAAGACTAGAGAGATGTGTTAATGCATGGATTACTAAATGTGGAAAAATAGAACATACTCCAAACCATTGCTATAGCCATTAAGGGAATCACTTTTGCAGATTTGGTGGATTTGGTGATTGAAAGGGCCGAAATGCAAGAAATCGCACTAATTCCACCTCAAGTGGCTATGGTTAGCAAGAACAAGCCTTGGAATTGCAATTCCAGATCATCTAAATTCTCACCATTTGTAAATCATGATTTTAGTAACATGGATTGTCACTTTTATAGTAAAAAGGGCCACATCAAATTCTGCTATCCTGGTTGGCTTTCAATAAGATTAGAAGAAGTCACTGTTCTAGTATGAGTTTACTTGGGGTTGGTTTCACTTAATAAAAGGCCTGCACATGCCTGTTAAAATCACTTGAAAAGTTTTCTGGTGGGTAGTGGGGTGGTATGATATTTAAATGATTCCCAGAAAGTTCCATCCAAAAAGTTCCGTCTTGCACTATTGACCTGCACCAATTACACACCATTTGGATTCCTTATCTCACAGGATTGTTCCAGACGTGTACCCCCATCTTGCTTATCTTTCTCTACAACCATGCCAGTTGCCTAATAGACCATATCCAATATTCTAACACTCCCCCTCAACTGGCATTTATATAATCAAATTGAGATCAATCAATCCAACCTTTCTGCACATTTCTGAAAACCGCAATTTCATCAGTCCTTTTGTCAAGAAATCTGCTTTCTGCTCCTTGGTTGGAATGTACAACAATTTCAACTCATTCAACTTGATCTGCTCACGAATTGACAATACCTTGATGTCAATGTGTTTAGTTCCCTCTCTATGTTTTCCATTCTTTGCCAATGCAATCACACTCTAATTGTCACAATACAAGGGAGTTGGTTCAGTCTACTCAAATCCCACATCTACTAACAATATGCGCAACATTTTTGCTTCAGAGGCTGCAGCATCCATTGCAATGAATTCCGCTTCTGTTGTTGATTTTGCAATCGTTGGCTGTTTCTTGCTCTTCCATAATACTGCTGCTTCTATAATACTGAATACAAAACCACTGGTTAACTTGCAATCATCCACATCCATTGCATAATCTGAATCTAAGTAATCTTGCAATATAACTCCCCCTATCCTTTGAAATAGAATACCTCTATCTAGTGTTCCATTGATGAATCATGCAATTTGCTTCACTGCAATCTAATGCACCTTTCCAGGATTGTTCATGAATCTTGCATACAATCCAACTGCAAATGCAATATTCAAACGCACAGCCACTATAGAATGCATCAAACAACCTAACAACTGCAAATAAGGGATGGATAACATTCTTTTAACTTCATCAGATATTATTGGACACTGATCCTTACTCAACACCACATTTGCATCCACAGGTGTTGAGTATGGCTTTGCATTCTCCAATCCAAATCTTGCCATCATCTCCTTCAAATACTTTGGTTGTGACAACAAAATGGTTCCCTTTTCCCAATCACGAGTCACCTGCATTCCCAAAATGTATGATGCTTCTCCCAAATCCTTCATCTCAAATGCATTCTTCAAACAATCCTTGATCCACTTCAATCCACTCTCATTCTTTGATGCAATCACCATATCATCCACATACAATCCAAGAATAATATGTTCTTCTTCACTCTGAAATGCAAACACACCAAAATCAGCAGTGCTCTGCACAAATCCAAATCCAACCAATGTATCTGTAATCTTTTCATTCTACTTCATTGGTGACTGTTTCAACTCATACAACGATTTCTTCAATTTCAATACATATCCATCCATCTGAGGTCCACCATATCCTTCTGGTAGTTTGATGTAAATCTCTTCATCCAAATCTCCATTCAAGAATGCACAAGTGACGTCCATCTGATGCAAGTGGTAGTTCATGGCACATGCAATTGCAATGATGGTTCTCATGGACTTGTACTCGGCTGTTGGTGCAAATGTCTCTGTGTAATCTACACCATACTTTTGAAAGTTCCCCATGACCACAAGTCGTGCCTTGTACCTTTCCAATGATCCATTAGCCTTGTACTTTTGAGTCATCACCCACTTGTTTGGTAATGCACGTCTCCCTTTTGGTAATTCACTCCAATCCCATGTATCATTTCTCTCAATTGATTCCAATTCCTCCATCACTGCCTTGAGCCATTCTTCCCAATCATCCCTTTGCAATGCTTCCTTCTGTTCAAGTATGTGTTGACTTGGGATTGGTTTCACTTGATGAAAGGCCTGCACAC